>PVHY01000584.1:148297-215235 GCA_004024945.1 Uropsilus gracilis
GGGGGGGGGGGGGGGGGGGGGGGGGATGGATTCCAAAACTGGAATGGGGAAAGATTAAGCACTGAAGGAAAGCATGCAAATGTAGGTCATTGCTTCATTTGTCTGCTCTTTCCACCCCTCTCTTGTTCCATTGTTAAACCTTGACCTATTTTACTTCTTAATATATAATATTGTGAATTATAATAAGAAATACATATTTCCTCTTCATCTCATTTCTGGCGCAGAACTCCTGAAACCCTTGAGACCTCTTAAGTGATAAGCATATAAAGGCCTTTTGTTAATAGAGTGAATTTGGTAGTTAATTAAGATGGAGTCTGTTTGCCAGGAGAACCAACCCTTATGTTTAGGGGGTTAAAATGTTCATTCAAGAGGAGAGGGGCCAGAGGTTGAATCAATTACCAATGACCAATAATATAATAAATCATGAATAAATAATGAAACCATTTAAAACTCAGAAGTGTGGCATTTGGGGAACTTATGGGTTAGTGAACATGTGAAGATTCCTGAAGAGGACTTAGAAGCTCTGTGCTCTTTTCTACATACCTGCCCTAGCTATCGCTTCCTTCTGGCTATTCCTGAGTTACATTGTATTATCACGAACCAGTAAATGTAATAAATAAAATGTCTCTCATTGTTCTATAAGCCATCCTAGTGATATCATCAAACCCAAAAGAGTCATTGAAACTTCTAATCTACAATTGATCCTGAGCACAGTTGAAAACCAGGACTTAGCCTCTGAAGTGGAAGGGGAGGTAGTCTTATAGGATTAAGTCTTTAAGATACAGAATATGATGCTTTATTTGAGAGCTGAGTTAAGTTGTAGGACACCCACCTGATTCCAAAAACTACTTGGTAGTATAGTGGTATAGGGCAAATGAGTCACTCAGGTTTTTTTCTCCTTTAGCCACTATGACCAGCATCTATGGTATTGTTCCCTCTCCATGATTATACATGTGTGTACCACTGGGTGCATGCATATGTACGTAGACATACCTGGGTCTAAGAGGAGGAGAAAAAGGGGAGCATTCCCCTGGTGGAGGGGAAAGAAGAAAAGAGGAGGAATTGAGAGGAAAACTTAAATGGCTGTTTCTTCACTGTTCATTATTAAAATTTTTACAAAGATAATTTCAAGGGCTCCAGCATTCTTTACCTGCTACAACTTATGATGAACCTACCCAGATTGGGGATGGTTGTACACAAAGCATACACACTAGAAAGGGATGCAGAACCCTTAACATAGAAATCCGTGATGAAGGAAGTATTCCACTAAATATAACCTGGATTAATTCATGAAATGATTTTTCCCCCTTGAAGCAGAGCTGACATTTTGGCGTCTCTCATGAAGTTGTCTGGGAGGAAGTTCACTGCCAATGTAAAATAAGGCAAAAGGAAGGATTCCAGCAAAATAGTGCAGAGTGAAGATGCTGTGTTCACCTCCACTATATACTTGAACTAAATTGCAGCAGAACCAGGTCAGAATCCTAGGAAGATAAACAAACTACAGCATACAAACTACAGCACACAGTAAGAACAGTGATACCAGAGCAGTAAAATTCACAAGAGGGAAAAGAAGTGACATATGGATCCCCCTTACAGCTGATGACATGACACACATGTTGGGGATCTTGGAGACTCAACTCCTTGCTGGATAAAGGGAGGCACAGAGTTGGCATCCAGGACAGAGGGTGAACTATTGGACAGTTCCAAGAACAAAGGTGGAGTTCATGTATTTAGGTGTTGACTATTTTCTTGAACATGAAACTCCCAGTATAGAACAGGAGTCAAAACTGCTGGGGAAAGACATGTTAGACACCTGTGCCTCATTGTAAAGGAAATTATTATTTGCAGCCAGGAGTTGTGATATTTGAAATGCCTTCCCACTTGAGGTCAAAATGAAAACAACTGAATGCTATTAAGGACCTGAATCTTAATAACAGTTGCAAGTACACCAGGACAAAACTTTACACTAGAAAAGTAAAAACTCTCAGTGTGTGACCTTGTCACAACTACAATATGTGCCCAGAGCTATTTTTAGTGCTCAAAGGAGCTTTAGGTGGAGGCTGGCATGAGACTATGTGAGACATTTAGACTGAGGGGATAGCCTAGAGGAGGGGATCACAGTGGAACCCCACCATACAACTCTGGTACCCACAGCACAACAGGAGGGTTTGCATCCCTGACAATCACTAGAGGTGATCCTTCAGTCCTTACTGCCCTGAGCCCTTTCTGCCTGTGAACCCTGATCAGTATCAGTTTTCTGACCACTTGAACTGGTAATAAAGACAGTCTATTCCCATTACAACACATAAAAACTAAAAGCTACCATTCCTGAAATCTATTCCTATTACAACATATGCAAACTAAAAAGAAAAGATAGAAGAACACATCACAAATGTTGGAGTAAGAGAGGGGGAGAGAAAGCTCTCAATTCAACAGAACTGCAAATTACGCCCAAATAGGAGTTCAAGATATAAGGGGGAGAAGGGAAGAAGGGACTACAGACAGACAGAAAATATCAAGAGGTTAATAGTGACCATAACGAGTGAAGGATACAATGGTATTCAGTGATGAAACTGTTCTTTCAACTTTTCTGTGGGCTTCATATTTTTCAAAAGAAATAACTGATTTGTTGCCAACAAAAGATTGCATATGAAAATCTGGATTTGCAGTTTCTACTGAAAGGAACTGAATGCTCTGCAATATTGAGTTCAAGCTCTCAAATAGTGCCATTTAACTGAACCTAATACAGGCAATGTGTTTTTCAGGCAGAGCTTTTTCTCTCTTCCCTCGTTAGGGTTATCTTCCTGAGCTCCATGGGCACTTGCACTTGTCCTCCTGGTCTAGATCCTATCCAGTGAAACTAAGATGACCTTTGCTACTACTTTTTCAAAGAGGGGGAAAAAAGATGGTGCCTATTTAGCATTCTATTTTCACCACCATTCCTGTAATGAGTCCTTTTCTTGTGTCCTGGGTTAATTTCTAAAACTAACTTTGTTTTCTCAAACACATTAACACATTTTACCAGTCTTTTGCTGATGCTTTCTGCAAGGATGAACTCCTTACATTCCTTATCAATTATCACCTAAGTCACTTTCTCCTTTGCACGGTTCCTGTGATGGTACCAAGCATAGAGAGTCTGGGTTTACCAGGGTCCAGGAACAGCCAAAGACAAGAGGGGTAGGGGGCAAATGACACCTTTGCTGTTTCACTCTCACTCCACTTAGACCTCAGGAGGCATAATAAGAGCATAACTGCTGCACACGGTGCCATAGAATGGGTGAAGGGCCAGATAAAGAACCTGCCCATACACATGTGTGGGACACAGGACAAGGGTCATTCAGAAAGACAGTACATACTGGAATGGAGAAATAATTGTGGTAAAGACACCTACAGCTTCACCGGGAGTGGATGAATCAAACCCCATTCTGGAACTTACCACCCAAGGAAACATGGAGCCCTCCCCAAGCCTTGAGAAAGGAAGACCACAGAGTCAGGGCATGGGCTTCACATCAAATCTGCAAACTGACAGAGAGGAGATGACCTGCAAGGTCCATCAGTGGATGCCTGCCCCCATCAAGAAACCTCTTTTATGACAATGGCTGGGGGAAAGGAACCCCTAAGCCAGAGGGCAGAGATATGGGGTGCAGAGGCAGTGGATTGGCAAGGAGATTGAGCTGGAGAAGGCAGCCAGCAGCAAGAAGATATTGATAAACCCCAAATGAACAAGGACTGGCTGCGCAATGCAAAGCTAGGACAACAAATCATCAAGCACTGTATGCTGTTTCCCAGCAACACAGTCCTTCATCTGACAAATGGACACAGCCAAGGAAAAGGTAGAGACCAATGAACTCAACTTAAACCAACAAAGAACAATGAGAGAGGAGACTGAGTTAACACAAGAGGTGTCGGGGGGAGGTACCCCAGTGGCCATTTACCTATGTAAAAAATTCAAAGAATTTAATTTTAATTTAAAGAAATCTGGGTTTACCTTGTACACTGTAGGTGGGAATGTAGACTAGACTAGACTAGGAAAAAATGTAGAAGTTTCTCAGAATATACATAATAGATCTGCCATGAGCCAGCAATTCTGCTCTAGGGTATATATCCAAAGAAAACAAAAATGCTAATCAGAAGAAATATATGCACTCATATTCATTGTAGCACTATTTGCAGTAGCCAACTTAAGGAAACAACCTTAAGTACCCAAGTACATATGAGTTGATTAGGCAGTTGTGATATTAATCCGACAATAGAATACTCTTCAGCAACTATTTTTTTTTTTAAGATGAAACCTTGCCATTTGTAGACACATGATGGAACCGGAGGGGATTATGCAAAGCAAAATATTTCAGAAGGAGAAAAAAAATAGTGGAAGGTTCGTTCATGTGTGAAAAATAAACAAATGAGCAAACAAAACTAAGCAATCAAAGAGGAACCTGCAGAAACCTATTGCAGAATTGCGACAACCAAAAGGGAAGGGTGGGAGTGGGACCTGAAGGGGACAGGGAGCCCATGGATTGTGATGGAGGGTGATGGGTACAGTGTTATGGCAACGGATGTTTGAAACGATGTGAACCTATACCCCTAAGCCCTATACAGTGCTGTAAATTAGTGATACCTAAATTAAATAATAGCATTTTTTTAAGTCAGTATTTAGAAGTTTCCAAGGAGCCCACGATTTCGAATGACTTGGCGCCCTCTAAAGACAACAATCAGAAAAGCAATCACCTACCACGTGCGTCGCTTTTTAAGTTTTAGAACTTTGCCCCAACTGGGCACTGTACAAGGGTGGGGAAAAGGAATAGAAATCATTAACTTCCATCCAATCCAGAAGCTATAGTCCAACTCGTCATTAAACCCTCCCATGAGATCGCGGAAATAGCAAGCTGGGTTCCACACAACAGTTACTTTTCCTCAGAAAGTAAGTTTATTTTCTGCTGTCACCATTATCTCAGGAAAGACAAGTGGATTTTGCTTTAAACTGATAGCACCTTGACCCAAGTCAGCATTCCTTTATTTCTCTTTTAAACTAAGAGTTTGATTTCGAGAATTTTTTAGACACACACCAAAAAAGAGTTGTTGGCTTTGGGAAACACCGTAAGTCAGATTATCTGCTCTGTGCCCACAAGGTAAGTGTCTTGAATTTTCTTACATGGGGAAAATGTTCTTAGAAGCTGCTTTTGCGGAGTATTGTTGGCTTAAATAATTTGAAGCAAGCAAAAACCAGTGAGTTTATTAAAGAATCAAAACTGAGAAGTATAACCTGTGACCAGCCTTTGGGGAGTCCTGAGAACACTGTCCAAATGCTGAGCTACTCCAGGATTGTATACAGTTTGCCTGGAAAACATTTCAGGGATTCCTTTTTAAAATCTGGGCAGATATTTAACATCTCTATCAGAGATGTCTCTGCATGGAGAAAAACAAAGGGCTGCTAAAAATTATCCTTTTTTTTTTTTTGTACTTATGTTTGGGGATCTGGGAAATTTAATACAATCATGACTTTTGGAGCTGATGTTCTTGGAAGTTGCTGATTTGTCTGGAGGCAGCAGTTTCCAAAGTGCTGCTTTTTCGCAAAGACAGAGTCTTTTCTTCTTGTCATAGTTTCTTCAAGATCAAACCCACTGCACTCTGATGTTTGGCATGCACATTTAGTTGGGACTAGGGAAAGGGATATTCACTTACTTGTAAGCTTTGATTAACTGTATGCATTTTCTCCTCGGTGAGAGTGTGACTTAAGAATGTGATTCTGAACGTGGGATCTGCGCCTGCCCTGATCGGCAGGTGCCCGCAGCTAGCTGCTGGCAAACCTAGACCAGCAGCTGCACCCACTCAGCAACCATACAGCACCCACTGGGCCCCTTTGCTGTCGACCTGGTGGGTAAGGGGGACGCAGGAGCCGGCCGGGACCCCTGGATCGGCCTAGGGCGCACAACAACAGGGGAGCATGAAAGCCCTGCAAGGCAGCCGCCATCACCCACAGCCGCCATCACCCACAGCATTAGGCCTCTCCTGCTGATGTCCCAGCAGTAGGTGGGGCCTAGGAACTGGTCAGAGAAGCTCGACCAGCTTGGCACGTAGGATCTGCACCTGCCCCAATCGGCAGGCACCCGCAGCTGCTGACGAACCTAGGCCAGTGGTTGACCCACTCAGCAACCATACAGCACCCACTGGGCCCCTCTGCCATCGACCTGGCTGGTAAGGGGGACACAGGGGCTGGCAGGGACCCCCGGACCTGACCGGGCACAGGCAAGACTGGACCCATCCTTGATCCAGGAATAGCAGGGCGGGGGGTCTAGGATGACACCTTTGCTGCTTCACCCTCATTCCACTTAGCTCTCAGGAGGACTAATAGCATAAACATGCACACAGAGACACATAGAACAGATGAGGGGCCAGAAAAGAGCCTGCGCATGCACGTGTGTGGAACACAGAACAAGGATCACTCAAAGGATAGTAGATGCTGGAATGGAGAATCAACTGTGATAAAGACCTATCAGACCTTCATATATCGCTTCACCAGAAGCTGATAAATCAAAACCCCATGTGGAACTTGCCACCCAAAGAAACATGGCTCCCTCCACAAGCCTTGGGAGAGGAGGCTTGCAGAGTCAGGGCATTGGCTCCACAGCAAATCTGCAAATGGACGGAGAGAAAATGACCTGCAAGGTCCATCAATGGAGGCCTGCCCTCATCGAGACACCTCTTCACTGACAATGGCTGGGGGAAAGGATCCCCAACGCCAGAGGTCAGAGAAATGAGGTGCAGAGGTAGTGGAATGGCAAGGAGATCATACTGGAGCCAGCAACTAGAAGACACCGATAGACCCCAAATGAACATGGACTGGGTGCCCAATACAAAGCTAAGGACTACAAACCATCAAGCACAATGTGCCAGGGGCCTGGAAGACAGTCCTCATCCGACAAATGGACACAGCCCAGAAAAAGAGACCAAAGGACCAATGAACCCAACATAAACCAAAAAGAATAATGAGAGTGGAGACTGAGTGAACATAAGGGGATGGGGAGTGGAGGAGGGAAGGCATGCCAGTCACTATTTACCTTATTTACTTATGTAATAATTTATAAGAATTTAGAAAAAAAAGAATGTGATTCTGCTCTCAGGACACTCTTGATTAGGATTAAGACAAATGAGTTAAGAAGAGTCAGGAAGGAAAGTAATGTTGTAGTAAGTGAAGTAATGTAGTAGGAGGGAACATCCAAAGGGAAGGCGCTGGTGAGAAAACAGAATCATGGCACTGTGAGTCTCGGTTCACCATGACTTCATCCTATAGATGAGATGGGAGTCTGAGGAACTGGGAAACACAAATTGCTTCACTGGTGGGATGATGGGAAATACTGTAACAAAATAGTATTGGTGGAGTAATCATCAAAATGATAAATCAAATTCCATGTTCAAATAAATCATAATCAGTAACATGATTTGTAAATCACCCTTGTCTCTCCATGTCTCAAAAGTAAGGTCTATGCTTGCTGCTCTTCCAGTGATGGGATGGGGTTTCCTTTTGTTCAATAATGCAGTTTAGAGGATTTAGGAAGAGAAAGGCAAATACCAAATACTTTCACTCACATAGGGGATATAAAGAAACAAAACAAGAAATAAACATAAATGGCTCCAAAATAAACCTTAAAAGTCTCTCTGCTGAACTGAGACCATCAGCTGGGTAGGATGAGGGAGTAAAGAAAAGAGAGCGTCCAATGGGTTATGCTGGATTACTGGTGTTGTGGCAGTGGACAAGGTTGCAAACATTTGCAGAGGTGTAAACTTACCTCCCTAAATGCATACCATGTTGTAAACCTACGTTACTAATTTAAAATAATTTAATTTAAAAAATAGACTAGGGCTGATTTCTACCAAGGAACTAAATGTAAATAAACTTGAAACCCCAAAAAACCTTCTATTTATAACCTACTTTGTAAAAGGTTCATTGCACCTTATCCTCCAACCCTTCAAACCCATAGTATTTTTCTCCTATCTTGCAATTCGTTTCAATTTTGGCACAAATTAATTGCCAATCATATACAAAAACAATTCTTGAGAACTAAGAGAAAACAATTAAATGCTTCTTTCACAAATGTGAGACCAGTCTCACCTGGAAATTAAGAATGTTGTCCAAGTTTATGCAGCTGGTTACAAGCAGAAGCAGAACTGAAACTCAGATTTCCTAACTTCTATTCCATTCATTCCCTTATGGATTTGAAGCATACATTTTTTAAATGGCTGGCCCCACTTAGATATTTTTAATCTCTACAGAGGTGCAAATTTTCGATTTATTTTTGCTGCCTATACTCTAAATTGGTAAAGGAAAAGATATTTTTGCCCCGGAAAAACAGAGTTCACTCTATGTCTAAGGTCTGAAGCATAGCTAAACAGCCCACCAATGTCTATAAGCATTGAAACAGAGCACAGTTCTATTATAGGATGTACCAGATGACAGTTTATGTATCAGCCTTTTTCCATGTAGCAGCATCTAGTTATGGCCAACCTTTGTATCCTTTTATATTAGTATTATGTAGTTACCAGATCTCAATCACCTTTGGGGCCCCCACACTTGGCTCTGTACCAACACTTCGAAACCCCCAGAATATATCAGCTGAATGCATTAATTCTGCCACATTTTGCATTTTACCAATTCCATTTCTTTTATTTATTTTAAAGAGAGAGCACAACAGATAGTCCAACTTCAGATCCCTATCTAGTGGCCTGGAACTTCAAGAGTTTTATTTGTGGAGGCCGTTCATTCCTCATAGAAGCTGTCTGAACCTCCAATTCCTCAACCCAAAGGAAGCCACAGGTATGTTTTCCTACTTGTTTCTAAACTTGCTGACAAATGTTATCTATTTGAGCTCTTTACTAGGCAGAATAGAGGGAAGTAGGGAAAGCAAGTGATCACCCAATATAGTAAAAGCTGTGTTGCTGTCTACAGGAAGATCAATTGTGAAATTAAGAAGAATTGGTTATAAGTCTCCATGACAAGGACAGGCATCTTCATTTCCTATGGCCTCATTTTGGTTCTAGAATATTCAGTGTCTCTTTCTTTGGGGGCTTTGCTTTTGTATTGTAATTCATCGATCTTGCCTGTCTGCAAGGTTAAGAACTGCCCCCTCAATTTACATACTGTTTTTGTTTTGTGGCAGGACATACTTCATGATCAGCTGTTCTTTAGGCCTCTCCAAGCTTTGAATAAAAGCTAACATTTCTACTGCATTTTCTAGGGGGCTTGGTGATAGTAAAGAAACTAAATTTAATTGAGCACTTACTGTGTAGCCGACACACTTCTAAAGTCCATGCAATATATATCAGTCATTTAATCTTTACAACAGATCCTTAAAATTGCTATTGCTATTATTGTTATTATTATTTACTGCCACCCCCATGTCACTGATGCGAAAACTTAACTTTAGAAATGATAAGCTCCTACAGCTGAAGTTAAGCTGTTAGTCAGTCAGGATTTAGATCAAAATAGTCTGATTTCAGAGCCTACTTTGTTAACTAAACTGACATTCTACCTCAGATCAAAGGTGAAAGGAGGATAGTTATGTCACTATAAAAGTTGGGCTCCCTTCCAGTTTTGTCATATAAAGAAATTCTCTCCACCTTGCTCTCACAGAGTCTGTTATGGCCAAGCGAGTTGCAGTGATTGGAGCTGGTGTGAGCGGACTATCCTCCATCAAATGTTGCTTGGATGAGGACCTGCAGCCCATCTGCTTTGAGAGAAGCAATGACATCGGGGGACTGTGGAAGTTTACTGTGCGTAGCTCATGCCATCACACTCCAACCTTAATTCTGGCCATTTGTTTTCCCTGCTGAGATGTGGTAGCTTTCACCCACCTTAGTGATCAAGGAAAGGGAGCAGCTCACTGCAACAATAGAAGCATATACCTCGTGCAGAACTAAAACCATGCAGGGTGCAATCTGATAGGGGATGAACCTTGATAATGGGCAGGAAAAGGGCAGGGACTCTTAGAACAGAGAGGAAGATAGAGTTAAGTCCAATAGACAAACATAGTATAAGAAATTATAATGGTTTCCAGATCAATGATAGTCTAAGATAAAGTAGCAGAGTGTCACATCAGCTAAACTGAATGGGATTGATGAATAGGAATCAGAGTATAGCCTAGTGTTGTCTAGGTCTTTGGGAAGACAACTGGCAAGGTAAAATACGAACTCAAACATTGAGAATCTGGAGGACAACTTTCACTTTACCAAAATGCAAAGAAAACATGCTGTGATCACGCCTTCTTAGGAGGAGAATCGGCAGAGGGTTATGGTCAGAGGTAGAACAACATTAGGTAATTTGTGCATCATAAAGTGTGGTTGAAAATGGTTAAATACCTCTGCCTCTAGTCAGGACAGGTCCTAGTTACTGGGAGTAGCAGGTTCTCATACCTAGATATGGGGTTAAAAAAAAATATCAGAAAATTGGAGGACCCAGTACTAAATGCTTCAAGAGGAATAAAGGAGCAACACCTATCGTAGCTCAAAGTATAGGAGATGGCTTTAAACCAGTAACAATAAGGGAAGTCTTCGTGGAGGAGGTGGCATTTACCAATCTTTGATGATGAACGACTGATCAAGCAAATGTTTGTAAGCAGAAATGGTCACAGTCCTAATATTATAATGGCCTATGAAAAAAATTCTGCTATATTGTGAGCCTCATCAAATCACCAAATGTAAATGTAGAAAGAAAATATTGGTTATGATAATGTGCCTTCTGCTATTTGATCCCATGACTGTTGTGGTTCTTTCTGCTACATTAACAATATATAGATTACTTTTAGAGAAAAATATTGAGATTTTTTTAAAGGAAAAATACGAATTAATCATAATAACAATAGTGACAGGTGAGCTATTAAATTTTCTAAGTAATTTCTTCCAACATAATGTATACTATCTTTTTTTCAGGATGCAATTATGATATTGATTTTCATTTATACAACAAGTATTCACCATATCGCACTATCAGAACATGAGTGATGGGGAGCAAGATAAACAGACACCATGCTATTCCTGCATATCTAGTGGGGGGGGCAAAAATAGAGTCTAGTGGGGGGCAAAAATAAAGTAAAGGGACCACTAAATTGCAGTGCAATCAGTTCTGAGTTAGAATTACATCATTCATCACTTAATGACCTTTCTGTTCATGACAGAGTCCATATGCAATGGTGATCCCAATGAGTTATATCACAGAGCCTAGGTGTGAGATAGGCTATACCACCTAGGTTTCTGTCATTACACTCTGTGGTTTTCACACTATGACAAAATTGCCTAAAGATGCATTTCTCAGAATCTGTCCTTGTCATTAAGGAATGTGTAACTACACAAGGTGCTGTGGGACCCAACAGTCACCCTACATAGATCTTATGGGTGATTGATTTTTTTTTCTTTTTTTGAGACTAGGTCTTGCTATTTTTGCCATTGGAACCGCAGGCTCATGTTGCCCGGGGTACCACAGACTCAAGCAATCCCCAGCCTCAGCTTCCCAGGTAGCTGTGATTACAGGCATGCACCACCGTGCCCAGCTATTTTTTGGGACTAGGTCTCGCTGTGTTGTCCCGAGCGGGACTAGAACCGCGATCCCTAGCCCCAGCTGCTTCATAGGCTGAAGCATACAGGCACGAGCCACTGTGCCTGGCTTTGATGTTTTCTTAAGAAACACAGTTAAGAAAGAGATGGAAAGGAGTATTATGAGATTAACTTCAGCCCCAAAATATCCATTGGTTTCTTCAAAGTCGATCTTTTTGTTTTGCTTTTTGAGTGACAGAGATTAAATGAGACAAGAAGTTGAGAAATCTGTGAGAAAGCAAAGGTTGCCAACGTAATAATTTTTGTGATTACTGAGATAAGACAGAGAGAAGACTGGAAGAGATGTAGATTCAAAAGGGTTTTGCTTTTGTTTTAAAAAATAAAATCCACAGTATTTTAAAGGAATACTGATGAAAAGGGTCCAATAAAGAGAGCATGACTGGAATAGAGAGAGACAGTAAAAAGGAATGTCTGGAAGCAATCCCCTGAAGCAGAAGCAAGAGCTTGAGTGCAGGGATGAACCATGACAAGGGTAGAAAAAAGGCAAGTCAAGGTCAACCATAGGTCCCATGTTGGTGGAATTGTTTAAATACAGTGTGAGTCTTGAGTTCTGTTAAGTTTCATTAGTTCTTTGTAACTTGAGAAAGATAATTGTTTTTAATCATTCTATCAATGATTTGTATAGGATCCAGTGATACGTTTCCTTAGAATTACAAGTGTAACACTACTGCTGTGAAGCCCTCTCAGCTGAGCTAGAATAAGTCACCATGATTTCTGTTCTTTCTCCTCTTTGCTCCATCCATTCAAACTAACTGTGTTTTCACTATAGGATGTGTCTAAAGAAGGCATGACCAGGGTCTACAAATCATTAGTGACAAATGTCTGCAAAGAAATGTCATCTTATAGTGACTTCCCTTTCCGAGAAGATTATCCCAATTTCATGACTCATAAAAAATTTTGGGAGTATCTCCAAGAATTTGCTGAGCATTTTGACCTTCTGAAATACATTCGATTTAGGGTAAGATACCTTGGGTTATGGTAGGTTCATAAATGGGAACTGGTCTAGGATACTTAAGTAAAATTATTTGTGATATTATCTCTGCCTGAATAAAGCGGGTAATAAAGTCTCCTCACTTCTGCTCATGTGTAGACACAGAAATTGAAATCATTAAAATACTGAATTTCCTGATTCTGTCTCTAAATCCAACGTCTCATTCAGGATAAACTCTGTCATTTTTCTTTTGCAATGAAGAAAAAAAAATTTCTTGAAACCCTTTGGGAAGAAATGACTATAAATCTGAATCGCAGAAATCATAATAGATTAAAACTAATTTTTCTGAACACAAGGGGAATATGGTGATGATTTATGTATGAGGTGATAGTGGGAGAACTATGGGAACTACAACTATAAGAAAAAAATTAATAATTTTTAGATTTTTTTTAAAACAAAAAAATATCTGAACTCATTTGCTTAAAAAGATATTGTTCAATTTTCTAAATTTTTCCAAGGCATCAGGTATTGTAATACATCTCCTCAGGAGGGATTAAAAATTGACTGCTTTTACTTCCAATGAAAGAATTCAGATGTTTTGGGTCCTAATCTATAGAATCATATTTGAGACTTCTCACAACTTACTTAATTTTTCTAGGGAAAAAATAAATCAATATTGGCATTGGCAGACTTCACATCATGAGATGACTTACCTATTGTAAATAACAAATCTTATCAATCATTCTGATCCCAAATTGATTGAAAGGAAGCAACTATTTGCCTTCCGCTTTCAGACCACAGTATGCAGTATAACAAAGCACCCAGATTTTAATGAAACTGGTCAGTGGGAAGTCATCACGGACACAGAGGGGAAGCAGGAGAGAGCCATCTTTGATGCTGTCATGGTTTGCACTGGACACTTTCCGAACCCCCACTTACCTTTGGAATCCTTTCCAGGTGAGCCAATTCTACCTAAGATCATGCCTACTTTCTAGAAGAAAAACTGTTGATTTGTAATTGGAAATATTTTTAAATGATCATAAATAGTTATATGTTCTCCTTCAGAAATATGTACACAAAATCAATGTGTATCTTCAAAATAAAATGTGCCTTTGGAAAATATAAAGCACTTTATAGGTCTTAGGTCCTATGATTTACTTATTAATATAAATGTTAATATCACTTAAGCTTTAGATGTATGTCTACTTCAAATTCAGTGTTTACAAAAATCTCAAAACTATCAGATCTATCATGAAAAAGGGAAAAATTTTTATTTTTGTCATTGAATTACAGGTCATTTGAATCAGGAGTTCCTATTATTCAATAAACTAAAGGAAGTAAGACTATAAAGAAATTTGATAGATTTTTTTTTGTAAGACACAAACCAGAAATTATACATTCAAAGGAGTATTGCATCCTTTAAAATAGTTTCCACCATAATAATCCATAATCTTCTTAAACCAGGGCTATCAGAACAAGGATTAGATAGTCCCATTTACAGAATCAAGTGTCTTTTTTCCAATGACCCATTTTTTTCATATCCTCAGAATTGATGAATCCCCATCTTTTGAGGTCAAATGAGAATTACTAAAATGTATTAAGGTTATTTTTCTTATGTCACTTATAAGAGGCAATTGTCACTTATGTCAATTGCCCTGGGGGAAGGCGGGAAATCAGGATATATAAAGGATCTGGAAACAAAGAGAGAGATTCTAAATGGAAATTGGATAGAGAGAGAGATTCAGTGGAGGAGAGATGAGAATCGGCCATCTTGTAGAGTAAAGATGTGAGCCATGTGGAATTGGCCAAAGGCCTGGGGGCCTGCAGCCTTTGCCTGACCCAGTAAAATGTTGAAACTTTTTTAAGGAAATGATAGAACTTTTAAGGAAGCATGTGAAGAATAGTTTTCAAAGTTTAGTTCAACCAACCTCAAACTGTTGGGATTTATAAATGAAGTCTCCAATTAACAAAATGTCCTCTCCCCCACCCCAAAAATGTGTTTAGGAGCAGAGTAAGAATTTGACTCATAATTTTGCGATTATCCCCAAAAATAAGTCCAAAATGAGTTGTTGGGCTTCTGTAATTTGTAATTGTGATTTACCAAACTAGTTTATTGTTGCTGGTATAGAACTAAATCCACAACAGCACAGCACCAAATAAATATGTAATCACCTCTTCTAGCAGTGCTTTGATGTAGAAATGTACTGTGAGTGTCTACACATGTATATGGATGCGTTGGGAACTGAGTGTGCAATTGCATTTGGGATGGTTTAGCCTGTACTTCTACCTTTTGTCCCACTTGCACTACAACTAGAGAATGCTATTGTGTAAAATCGATCAATAGCTAAAAGACAAGGCTTCATGAGGTCCTACTATAAAGTGTCTAAATTGAGTTGATTTTGTTATAGGGCATTGATTATAACAGAAAGTGCTTCATGAGAGCACTTCATGAGATCAGAGATTTTTTTGTAAAAGGTACCTTTCTACTAAATATAGCTTGAACTCATTTTTTGAGCAAACTACTAATACAGTTTACCACATACAAAGTGATTACAGTATGAACTTGGAAAAGGAAGAGAGAGGTAATGAGTACATAAAGGTTAAAATTCAGAAATCTGTTTGAAAGAGGGTGAGTGAGCATAACGTGGAAGTTCAAAGTCTAGAATCTTACCTCACGAGGGTTGGATACAACCCCAACTAACCTACTCGCTATCTGAGTGAGCTTACAAAAATCACATCATCTTTCCAAATCTCAGCATTCACTATATGTAAAATATGAGTGAAAATAAAGACAGCAAAGGGTTATTATTAAAAAAAAAAAACCTATAGTTGGGCATGGTGGCGAGTGCTTAAGCAAAAGCTTATGAAGTTGCAGTGGGGTCTGGGGATCATGGTTCGAGTCCCACCTGGGGCAACACAGCTTGAGACCTAATCCCAAAAAAACAGCCAGGGCATGGTGGCACGTGCCTGTAATCCTGGCTAACTGGGAAGCTGAGGCTGGGGATTGCTTGAGTCCATGGTACCACAGGCAACATGAGCCTGCGGTTCCACCGGCAAAAATAGCGAGACCTAGTCTCAAAAAAAAAAAAAAAAAAGGCCTATAAAATCTCATATATGTGTTGTTAAAATTGCAATATGAAATGTCCCTTGGATCTATTAAATGTCCCTTGGGTTATTATCATCAATTTATTCTAAGGGAAAGGATTATAATTTCTTTCTTTCTAAAAGGAACTGCTCCCTGTGTCTGTGTTCCAGAAAGACACCACCTCCATGATGTTGGGGTGGGAATGATAGGGTGTGCTACCCCTTCCATTGTCTCCTGTTTAAGATTGCAGATTTCAAGGACAAGTATGCTAAACTGTGAGGATGACCTTTGTTGGAATTTCCCTTCAGGGAGATGCAGGAGGGAGGAAGGTGAAACAGGTTTCCTGGAAGGTGGGAAATCAGGATATATAAAGGATCTGGAAACAAAGAGAGAGATTCTAAATGGAAATCGGATAGAGAGAGAGATTCAGTGGAGGAGAGATGAGAATCGGCCATCTTGTAGAGTAAAGATGTGAGCCATGTGGAATTGGCCAAAGGCCTGGGGGCCTGCAGCCTTTGCCTGACCCAGACTGGCAGCATGTGTGCTAAATGCGGTTAAGGAGTTTGCAGATTTGAACTCCGTGTTGAAGTTTGTTTTGCTGAGTTTGACTTGTGTCTGGAAGAGGCCATGCAAAAGTTAGGCCTGAAAAAGAAAGTGAACTTTGCTGGGTCCAGTACCATGAAGTTTCTACCTGGACGACAAGAAGAGGACGGCATGGAGGAGCTGGAGCACACCAAAGGAGCGCACCAAAGAAAAATGTCTTCAAACATGTGGAGAGGAACTCTGACTGGCTGATTTTGGTGAGATGATCAGGACTGAGAGATTGAGGATTTCTGGGCAATCTGGGAAAGGATTTTGGACAATGTTGAGAAAGTTTTTGGACAATGTTAAAGTAATCGGAGTTTTCCTTACATGTTTCTTTTGTAGTTATTAGGATAATTAGAAAATCACTTTGTTAGAAATAGATTAGTTTGATAGTCTTGCATTGGTTTGGTATTTTGGTTGAGAAGGCTGGGGATAGTGGAAAGAACCTACAAGAGTTTAAACTGTGCTTTTAAGTTTTTCTTTTTAGATCTGAATGAGGGAAAGAAAGCAGAGAGAAGCTGGTAGCTGATGTTTGTATATCAATAGTAGGCAGGTACAGTGAAAATGCTAATGAATAGTTTGCAGCCTGCTTTGTAAAGAGAAGTAGGCAGAGGTGTTCAAGGTTAAGGTAAAGGTTAAAGGTAAATGACCTGCTTGTAGCCTGCTTCCTAGGGAGAGAAGCAGGCATAGGTTTGTCTACTTAAATTAAAGGCAATTGTTAATGTAAACTGTTTGGAGCCTGCTTCGGAGAGAGAGAAGCAGGCCTGTAGGTGTTAAAGTCAAAGTTAAAAAGTCTTTTCTGGTCACCCTGTTTCAGGAAGACCTTTCCTTTACTCTTCTCAGTTCAATAGCTGGGTCTAGAAATAAACTGGCAACAGGTAGATTAAAAGGCATGAAAGTATGCCTTTATACTCCATGTGGTAATAGCACAGGTAAAAAAATACATTCCACCAAATCAAAGATTTGATAATTTATATACTGTCATAACATAGGGAGAGTACAGGAAGGATATGGGCAATTTAGGGGAAAGTAAAGGGTTTTCAGAAAGATGAATGAGCCCTTGGAAGAATAAATATGAGGTATGCTCATATTTGACAAAACCTCTCTGAATTTGTTGTCAAGTGGCAGAAGACTGTCACTCAGTCTTCTCAGGTTGAAAAAACTCACAGATTTATGACCACTGAGTTTCTTTAAAGGGAGTTCAGAGAAAGTCTCTCCTGTATCTGCTGTTTTCAAATACATTCGTTTCAAAATAACAGCAAAGTGACATACTTTGGTGTGGTATTCCTGAGCTCTTCCAGTAGTCAAGTAAATATTTCAGATATCCTGGTAATTCAGAAAATAGTTTGACATAGTCATATTGAAACAGGGTATTATGAAGACTTTCTGACTTTAACTTTAACTGAACATATACAGGCCTGCTTCCCTCTCTGAAGCAGGCTACAACCACGCCATTCACCTCTAACCTTTACCTTAACCTTGAGCACCTATGCCTGCTTCTCTCTACAAAGCAGGCTGCAAACTGTTACATTAACAATAGCCTTTAACTTGAACTGGACACATTCCTATGCCTGCTTCTCTCCCTAGGAAGGGGCTCCAAACTGTTCATTAGCATTTACACTGATCACCTTTACCATTGATATGCAAAAGCCAGATATCTGCTCTCTGCTTTCAGCTCCAAAAACTGCAGAAGAAAAACTTAAAAACTACAGTTTAAACTCTTGTGGGTTCTTTCCACCATCCCCAACCTTCTCAACCAAATGCCAAACCAATGTAAGACTATCAGTGCAGACTAATTTATTTCTAACAAAGTGTTTTTCTAACTACTGCAGAAGAAACATAAGTAAAACTCCAATTAACATTTACCAAAACCTTTCTCAGTATTGTCCAAAGTCCTTTCCCAGATTGCCCAGAAATTCTCAGTCTCTCAGTCCTGATCATCTCACCAAAATCAGCCAGTCAGAGTTCAATCCGCGTGTTTGAAGACATCTTTCTTTAGGCGCACTCCTTTGGCGTGCTCCAACTCCTCCATGCTGTCCTCTTCTTGTCGTCCAGGTAGAAACTTCATGGTACCGGACTCAGCAAAGTTCACTTTCTTTTCAGGCCTAACTTTCGCATGGCCTCTTCCAGACACAAGTCAAATTCAGCATAACAAACTCCAACACAGAGTTCAAATCTGCAAACTTCTTAACTGCCATTAGCACACATGCTACTAGTCCAGGCCAGCCAAGGGTTGCAGGCCCCCGGTGGCCACATGGCCAAGCTCACATGGTTCACATCTCCATCTTACAAAATGGCCAAAACCAAATCACTCTCCTCCATGAATCTATCTGACCTCCATATTGGATCCGATTCCCCTCTCTTTGTTTGCACACCCTTTATATACTCTGATTTCCCACCTTCCAGGAACCACATCTGGACCATTCCACTTCTTCCTTCCTCCTGCATCTCCCTGAAGGGAAATTCCAACAAAGGTCATTCTCACATTTTAACATATCTGTTCTTGAAATCTGCAATCTTAAACAGGAGACAATGGGGGGGGTAGCACACCCTATCAATATGAGTTCATTAAAGAAATAAGATTTTATAAACCAAAAGCCTGGTGAAAATCCAGACTGTTTGGGGAATAAATATAATAATTTTTGTTAATCTACTTATACCAGAATGCAAGAGAATTATGACTCTATTATATCTCTTCAATAAATTAAAATACTCTTTTTGAGATTTCAGGGTTTTTTTCCACCAATCACCACATTATGTCTCACAAATGACTTTAAAATGTCTGTAGGACATGAATGTTTTACTTGGTACCTGAACTGTTCTCTGTATAAGAAATATTGGGACTATTACTTCCTTACTTATCAAAAAATACATAGAAAGTGCTGCGGTCCAGCCGTGGGGGGGAACGGTGCCTGAGGGAAAGGGTGAGGATTGCAATCAAGACGATCAAGATGATCTCTTGGGCAGGAGGGCACAGCGGCTTTTCTCTTGATCCGCTGGCCACGAGTTTATTTTTCACACAGCTTTTATACAATTCATGTAACACATTTCAGCAATTACAGTCTTTTGCTTAAGTTCAGTTTTGCTGGAGGTTATCTTTCTATAGGGGTCCGCCCACTCAGCATAGATGGTGCCTATTCAGGATAGATGGTGATCAACCTCTCTGTAGGATGCCTTTGTTATCTAAACTGATAGTTTTCAGGACTTCCTGATATCTATGCTTTACTTTAATGGATAAGCTTTCTATAGGAGTCTGCATATCAAGGATAGATGGCATCACCAGATTCTCTGTAGGTTGCTTTTGTTATCTAAACTGATAGTTTACAGGGCTTCCTGATATCTATGCTTTACTTTGATGGGCATGAGTTAAGTTCCTCATATTTGTGAGGATTTGTTCAGCAGGTAACCTACATTTTCCACCCCCTATAGAAATAATAAGCTTTATATACGAAGTGTCACCATAACTACTTGAAAGTCAAACATTGTGACACACATCTTTTCTTAAGTCTAAATAAATTGTCTTTTACTTCTTTCCTGAATTTGTAATTGTGATTTACCAAATTGATTCCTTTTTTTTCTTTTTGGCACTGCATTGACTTAACAATGACTCACAACTGCCTGTATATCCTGTGTTTCCTTGTGTCCCCTATTCAAATATGCAATTATAAGTCTATCATTTGCAAGGCATTGTATGAACATAAATGAACAAGACACAAATTTTTAAGCCAAGGTTAAGCCCTTGAGAAGTTCTTCACCAAGAAAACTTAATGTCCCATTTTTTGTATTTATTTGTTTGTATTACATTTTTTTACATTATTGCAGTCCCCATATTTCTCCCACCACTTTATCACCATGACCCATCACTATTTTCCCTCATGTTCCTCTCTTCCTTGTTTCACCCACCCCCTTCTCCCAGCTTTGTAGAATGTTTCATTTCTATGGTCAACTTGTTATTTACTGTTTTTTGTCTTTTTGATTGATTTATCTGTATTCCACATATAAGTGAGACCATTTGGTATTTCTCTTTTTCCTTCTGACTAATTTTAGCTATCATCATTCCTTCCAGCTCCACCAATGTTGCTACGAATGGCAGGAGGTTGTCTTCTTTTGATTGCTGAATAGTATTCCATTGTGTAAATATACCACAGCTTTTTGATCCATTCATCTGTTTTAGGCATTTGGGTTGTTTGCACATCCTGGCTAGGGTAATTAATGCTACAGTAAACATAGGAGTACAGGTTTCCTTTTCTGTGCACTCAGTGTATGCTCTGTTCCACCTTCTTGAAACCCTCAGTGCTTTCTTTCATAAATTTCTAATCACCCTTCAAATCATATCTTTAAAAACAAAATTGCCTCCACCAGGATACCTTCTTTGGCTTCATCTAGTTTAGACTTCACAGGAGCCATTAGAACACCATCCATTGGCTCAGCTGTTCCAGGCTGCAGATGGCTGCCCTGTGCAGCAGCCATCCGCTGGTGGGTGGGGCCACTATTACCCTTACCCTATCCCCCCTCCAGGGCTCACCCAGTTCAGGGGGCCTACCCAAGAACCTTCACCCCCTTTGCTCCCCGCTGGCAAGGGAGCTCAGATGGCTAGCTGCTTCCCGCTCCTAGCCCAAGGGGAGCATGGAAGGGCACTGGCTCAGCCATCCAGGGCCGCCTCTGTGCAGGGAGGTATGGTGCGGGCAGGCAGGGGAGGTGGGGGAACAGGAGGAGCCCCTTCCATTTAGCTCTCACTCCAGCTAAACTTCAAGAGGAGCAAGGACCTGCATCACACAAGTCCCATCATAGAATGGGTGAAGAATCATGCAAAAATCCAGCCCACAAGTCTGAGTTGGACACAGCAGATAGACAACTGAGAGAACCAGTGTATGCGAGACAAGAGAAACAATTGTAGACATGATGACACGATGTGCATCTATGCACTCACGGGGCCAGGAAGACCCGGGACCTCATTTCAGAGATGCCTTCTAAGAGAGCGATGCCTCCTCCCCATACTACGAGAGAAGAGAGGAAGACCAAAGATGGGGTAATCGGCCCCACATCAAAACTGCAAACTGAGGCAGAGGAGATTATCTACAAAGGCCATTCACAGATACCTGTATTCACAGAGAAACTTCTTCACCAACTGGCTTGGGGTAAGACCCCCTAAATCTGACACCAGAGCCATAAGGTAAAGCAACAAAGCAATGGAGATGGGATTGGAGAAGACGGCCTGCAGCAAGAAAACATGGACAGATCACAAATGAATACAGACTGGCCGCCCATCACAAACTGAAGACAGAAAACCTACCAGCAAGACTCGCCTGGATCCAACAACGCAGTCCCTCACCCAGCGAAAGAACACTGTCACAGGAAAGAAAGAGACTAATGAATTTAGCACAACTAGTGGGGTTTGAGAGAATGGAAGGGGCACCAGAGGGAAGAGGGAAAAGGAGGTATCCAAAGAAACCACTTAATAATATTGGAAAAAAAAAAAAAAACCACCATCTATTGTGGCAATATAGTGTCACACTTGACAGAGGCAGATGACAAACTAAGTGTCAAGGCTTTACTACTTACATGACCTTAGGCAAGTTCCTTAATTTCTCTATGCCTCACTGTCAACATTAGTAAAACTAAGTAACAACAATATCCACCCTCTCCAGGTTTGAATTAAACATTCTGGCTAAAACCTTTAAAAGAATGCCTGGGACTTTCTTAATTAGGATTGAATATTACTCAGCTATTGTCTATCTACCTCTTTCCTACTAGAAGATAAACTCTGTGAGAGAAAGACCACATTTTATTCTCACATTCATAAAGACTCAAAATAGCCCCTTGAGGAATATAATGTTGAAAGAAAAGCTCTTGTAATGTACTGTTATTAACCAACTGTATCTTCTCTTGTAATGTCCATGAAGATCTGATCTGATCTTTCTTCTGTCCCTGCATGCAAAATTAGGCAGTTTTCATGCCTCTTCTGCTTACACTCAGATGATGAGAAGTTCTCTGATCACTTTAAATTAATAGAAAATCTCATTTTAATAACTAAAATGTTTGTCTTGTGCAATGATAAAAATAGCAACTATTTATAATAAGGAAGTTTCTTCCCTCCCCCAATTATCTGGTGAGCTGGGTTCTCCCTACTTTGTAAGTTCCTCCTCCCACCAGACCCTTCATTTACCAACTGCAGTTGGATTCTTCTAGAATTAAAGTCAGAGGAAAGACAAAAATTAAGGAGGTAGACCTGTAATCCTAAGGGTTTTTTCTTTAATTTAAATTTCTCTATGCGAGTGTATACAAAAATGAACTTTAAACATCATTAACTTGAAAAAAAATGTAAGGGGGCAGAAAAAGTCTTTCTCAACTGGCACCAATCTGACACTGATTTTCTCTAGTCTTAGGGATGTTTAAGGACCAAAGCTGTATGAAATGCTGTCATTGGTTCCACTTCAGAAATGTTCCTTTATTGGAATTCGCTCAGTGCAACCCCTTGTTATAAGCCAAGCACTTCAAACTCATTAAACCTTAGCTTCTCCCAAAGCCATCTCCATAGAGATTATCTGTTAAAGACTCATTGTGCTCCCTGGACTCCAGAGATCAAGGTCATACAGCAGTGTCCTTATTGGCCCCAGAACCTGTCTCCTGTTCAAGGGGACAGAAAGCAACACAGCCTTTTAACCATTCCTTTCCAAAAAGTCTGTGATTTCTACCCCCTGGCCATTTCAACACTAACTCAGTGAAGAAGAGGAGCTGAGATTCACAAAACTGATCTTCTCATACATTCTTTGCAAATTCTACCTTTGTTAAATACCTCACATGGAATGTAGCAACTACTGCATTTAGTTTTCAGCTTTGGGGGCCTTAGCCTACAAAGAATCCTTTTAGAATATTGTTCAATATATTAAATAGTCAATAATGTTACTAAAAAGGTCAGTAACTGAATGTCAAGCTGGTAGAGATAGTTTCATCTTTACAGATTAAAATTTCAAAGGTACACATTTGACTGAAGACTCTCAAGTCTTTCATAACTTTTTTCTCTTGTCAGTGATTCATTTCCCAGGCCACATATCTCCTGTCACTGGCTTCCCCCCTCTCCCCCCACAATTTTGTACCCTCTGCCACCTTTTGAAATTTCCATTGCTATACTCTAGTTTCTCTTTAGACGGTATAAATCTTCTGTCTTTTATGAAATTTCATTGCTGCAGCTTTCACAGTAAACACCCTCATGTCTGCTATTACCACCAGTTAATTTTTTTATTTTATTTATTTTTATTCTTTAAATCACAACCTCAGTAAATGATTTTGGGATACCTCCCCCTCCCTTTGGCACCCCTTCCATTTACTCAAACCCCTCTCTTAGTTGTTTGCTAGTCTGTGTTAAGTCCATTGGTCTCTTTCCTGTGGCGGTGTCATTTCACTGGGTGAGGGACTGTGTTCTTGGGACCAGGTGAACTGTGCTGGTAGGCTTTCAGTGTTAGCCTTGCATTGGGCAGTCAGTCTATATTTTTCTTTTTTTGAGACCAGGTCTCGCTATTTTTGCCCATGAAACCACAAGCTCACGTTGCCCGGGGTACCACGGACTCAAGTGATTTCCAGCCTCAGCTTCCCAGGCAACTGGGATTACAGGAGCACGCCACCACACCCAGCTGTGTTGCCCCAAGCGGGACTCAAACCACGATCCCTCACCCCAGCCGCTTCATAGGCTGAAGCTTACAGGCACGAGCCACTGTGCCTGGCTTGCCACTCTATATTTATTTGTGATCTGTCCATGTTTTCTCATTGCAGACTGTTTTCTTCAATCCTTTTTATGTGTTGTTTTGCTGCTTTACCTTATGATTCTGGCATCTGGTTTAGGCAGCCTCACCCCCAGCCAGTGTCGCTGAAGAAGTTTCTCTGTGAATACAGGCATCTGTGAATGACCATTGTAGAATATCTCTGCCTCAGTTTGCAGCTTTGCTGTGGGGCTGATGTCCCCACTCTTTGGCCTTCCTCTCCTGTGCTGTGGGGAGGGGCATCTTTCTCTCCTAGATGGCATCTCAGAAATGAGGTCTTGGCTCTTCCAGATCCAGTGAGCATGTAGGTGTGGATTCATGACATCGTGTTTTCATAGTTGTTTCTCCAGTCTCACATGCACTGGGTGTCTCAGCATTCCATTTCCTGTGTCCAGTTCAGACTTGTGGGCTGGATTTTTACCTGGTCCTTACCCATTCTAAGAAGGTGTTTGTATTATTTATGTTCTTCCTCCTCCTGAAGATTAGCTGGAATGACAGTGAAATGGAAGGGACATTCACCCTCCCACCCATGCACCAGTACTACCCTATGTGGTGGTGGGGTCTGGATGACCAGGCAGGGGAAGCCCCAAGCCCCCTTGGAGTAGGGGCTTGGCCGAACCATGCATCAGCCCAGTTGGGCTGCAGATGACTGCCCTGTGCAATCATCTGCTGGTAGATGGGACTAAAACCCCACCCAGGCCCCTCTCCCAGGCTCTCGGGCACAGGGGCCGACCTGGAGTTCCTCACCACCTTGGGTCCCCACTGGCAAAGGGGCCCTGACAGCTCAGGACCTTAGGTATATAGGCAGCCATGTGGCTGCCTGCTGCTGGGCAGAGCTTAAGGCCCTGTCCTGCCCCCCACTGGTTCCTCCCTGGATGGGGGTGGGGCCTGGATGACCAGGCAGGTGCAGTCCCAAGTTCCCTGACCACGAATTAAATTTCTTTCATGAGAAAATTTAATTGAGTTAAAAGTCAATACGTTAACATGTCATGGACACAAAATACACTCTTATGGAATATATTCATTGTATAAAGTAATAAGCAATCTACTTCTTGCCAAGGATTTCAGGGTTAGGCAGGAAATGTTTCTTAGTGTTGTCTGCAGCGAGTATAGTTTTCTTAAGCTTCATATGGAATATAAATACTTTGATATGTTTAGGCCGGGCACGGTGGCTCGTGCTTGTAAGCTTCAGCCTATGAAGCGGCCGGGGCTAGGGATCGCGGTTCGAGTCCCGCCTGGGGCCCATAGCGAGACCTCGTTCCAAAACATAGCTGGGCGTGGTAGCACACGCCTGTAATCCCAGCTACCTGGGAAGCTGAGGCTGGGGATTGCTTGAGTCTGTGGTACCCTGGGCAACGAGAGCCTGTGGTTCCACAGGCAAAAATAGCAAGACCTAGTCTCAAAAAAAAAAAAAAAAAATACTTCGATATGTTTAACAAAGCAGATAGTACCAGATCTGTGACTGGGCTCACAGCATCCAGGAAAATAAGAGAGCATATGCTACTTCCTGCAGTTACCGATGAAAGCCACAGGCAACATTATTCCATGAATTTCCTTTTCTGCACCTATCCTGTGCCTATCTGTGAGGGGATAAAAACTCTAGATACTACAGATTTAATTATTTCCCCCTTCCCTCCAGGAATTGATAAATTTAAAGGCCAGGTTCTGCACAGTCAAGATTACAAGACCCCAGAATATTTCCAGGACAAACGTGTTTTAGTGGTTGGTCTTGGAAATACCGGAGGTGATGTTGCTGTAGAGCTCAGTAGAGTGGCTTCTAAGGTATGTGGTTTCTGATTCCATGCCATCCCTAACAGTTTTCTAGTGGCTGTCAGGAGGTATTCAAAATTATAACAGGCAAGGGATGATTGCTAAATTAGGTGGGTACAAGATGAGTGGATGAAGGTCCTTATGTCCTTGGTGATCCTCCCTAAACTTTAAAATCCACACTTCATAGAACTGAACCATCTCCAAAAAAGATCTAGGGAAGTCCTGTGGCTGCCAGGACACTGACTTTATTCAGAAGTATTCCTTAAAGAATAAAATAAAATGTATGAATTGCTCCACCCAAGTCAATTATCTTTCCTTTATACTACTCTCCCATTGCAATTACAGTAAAACTTCAGTGTAAGAATAGAAAGGGGAGGTTGTTATCTGAATGTCTCCAAACTTTCTATTAGACATTATTTGTACCTTGTTTTAAGATAAATAGGACTTACTTTGTCCAAGAAGTATACATCATGGTTTTAGAGAGCTCAAGCAAGAATCCACAAATGAAAAATCTATTCCACTTTATCAAAATATAGGAAATGATTATGCAAGGAAAGAAAAGATTTTTTTTAATTTAATTCTGTTTAGATTTCATTTTCAACCCTTCACTTTAGATTTTTTAATTATTTACATTTACATGTAAAAAAAATAACAGGTCAGTAGGCTATATCTACTGGCATTATAATTCTGTATAGCAAACATAATGAAGATCCCTTAATAGTTATATAGATCACATCAAAGTGATTTGTGAAGACAATAGCAACAGGAACACATAGTTTTATTGTAGATCCATGTCCTCTGTTATTATAAGACCAGTGTTATAAGACCATCTGGAAATATTGAGGAAAAAATATTATAAAATGATGAACATGTATTTATCCTTGCCTTACTTTTTTAGGTACTTCTCAGTACTAGAACTGGTACCTGGGTTATTGGCCGCTCTTCAGATGGGGGCTACCCATATAATATGATGGTTACAAGAAGATGCCATAATTTTTTTTCTCAAGTTCTGCCTTCATGTGTACTAAAGTGGAGTCAAGAGAGGCAGATGAATAAAAGATATAACCATGAGAATTATGGATTAAGTATTACAAAGGGGTACTTAATTTTTTTACTTAATGATAAAATAATAGAATCAATATTTCTCTTCTATTTAATTCAGAAATTCAAATGCTTAATAATTATAGTGCTGCCTCTGTTTATCTTATCCTATTCTGAGTTTATTTCCTTGAGATAATGTCCATCAAGTATCACAGTATTCTTAAAATATAATATTCTCTGTCTGGTTACAAAAGTAGTAATTTGTGAAACTAGAAGAAAATGGAGGTTAGAAATTTTTTGTTTCCAGCTTGAAAACCAGGAAATTTTACTTGGCTATGGGAAATCTCAGAATGGCTGCTATATACAACTAGAATATCTACAGTACCATGACAGTACCATGGAGTAAAAATGACCAACCACTATTAACCTGTAATAAATGTGGACTCTGGTCGAATGATTAGAAGTATGAATTTCCAGAAGAAATTCTTAGAATTATGTATTTAAATATAGAGTTGCACATTGGCAAACAAACATTTGAAATGCATGTTAAGGTTGTTCAATATGACCTTTACTATATGATTTATCTTTTGGAAATATCTTTTGGAGAGATAATTTTCAATTCATAAGGAAAATTAGTGGTAACATGGTTTGACGTGTAAATTTTATAAAGGCATTGCATCTGCTGTAATTAGGCTGATGTTTGTATTGAAAATAGCTATAAGTGTGAAAATATCCAGGTTTTCTAATTTTTGTCCAAAAAAAGTTATTGCTAATTTTCTCTCATTGAGGCCTGGGTGAAGTGAGACCCAAATACGCATCTTCAAATGGATTGTCATGCCATCTATCTTAACAGTGAAAAAAAGCATTGTTCCAGAAATTCATCCAAAAAGCTAGAAAATTTTGAGCCCCAGGCAGGAAATACTAGAGTGAATAATTTTCCATGTGCCCTTTCCTGGAAGAAGAAAAATAAATTACACTGAATTACAGTGACTCAGGTAGATGATCTTGAGTAATACATTGATTGACTCACTAGCTGAAGTTGGCAGATTATTTTGCTGACTTGACCAAGTGCACAATTTACTGATGTCTTAATAGTTATTGGGACAGTAAATGTTTTTCTCTGTATCAAAGGAAAAAAATGAAGCTAATCATAAATGATGAACTGCCAGTCTGTATTCTCTGTGGGACTGTGGCTATGAAAACCAGCGTGAAGGAATTCACCGAAACCTCTGCCCTCTTTGAAGATGGGACAGTAGAAGAAAACATCGATACTGTACTCTTCTCTACAGGATACACAGTTTCTTTTCCTTTTCTTGAAGAACCTCTCAAGAGCCTTTGTGCAAAAAAGATTTTCCTATACAAACAAGTTTTTCCCTCAAATCTAGAGAAGGCAACGCTAGCTGTCATTGGCCTCATTAGCCTCAAAGGCTCCATTTTGGCGGGCACGGAGCTCCAGGCTCGATGGGCCACCAGAGTATTCAAAGGTACCTTGACTATATAAAGTTCTATGTGATCAACTGGGTCTTAAAATTAGCACTCTGCAATGTAGTTAAGGTTCAAACACATGTAACCTAAGGTAACATAAAGTATTCCCCAGAAAGTGAGTACTTAATTTTATATATGTGTAACATGATGATTATGCCTAACCATTCATGAGATTGAAAGAAAGGGGAGGTTTTGATTCTGTAGATGGGATAAATTTAGACAACAGGATATGATTCTTATTTCTCAGATTAATGGAAATGGTTGGAAGCTTCAGAATCCTGTTCTTGTCTAGTCTAGTCTAGTTTATTACTGTCTTTCCACTTACTGCTAAAAGTAGAATTTAATATTGCTTCCAAAGAAGGATGTTAGGATGATACACTCTGTGAATCAAGTTCAGTTCTGAGGAGACTGTGACCTTTAAGAAATGCTTATGGGAAATATTCTAGACATGGAACTCGATTGCTGTCAGTTACCACTATGAGAATAACTGGGACTCAATCCTAGCTCTGAAATTCATTAGTTTTGCAAAGCCCTCTCTCTTAGCCCTTGTTCTGATCAAATGGGGATAATAAGACCTTTTTCACAGGGATTTTTAAATTGAATAATGTCTTCAGAGCAATTAGCACAGGACATGGCACATGATAAATGCTCACTAAGTGACAGCTACTCTGACTATTGCTATAAACATAGCTCTCTCAATCAGGCAAGTTTTAGAATAGTAAGCACTTTAAAGAATGGAATTTTTGTTTTTAAACTATAAACATTCAAGCCAATAAGCTGCTCTTTAGTAGTATTTTGTCCTAAGTGAATTAAAGCAATCACCCACGATTTATAAATAGCCCATCGTACACAACTAAGTAGTGCTGACTTCTGACACACTGCAATAGATATCATCAACCACCCTTTAAAATGGTGTATTCCCCTAAATTGGCAAATGCTTCTGGATGGGGAGGGTGGGAGTCATTTAAGAGTTTCATTTTATTTACATTACAATGAAAAATTCCACAGTCCTTCATAAAATTATCACAAATTTTTATTTCCTTAAGGCCAATTGAAGTACTTTCAGAGTATATTAAATCCAATTTAATATAATCCATCCAATCATATTAAAACCACAGAAGACTCTTAAGTACCTGTTTATTTCATGAGCTCAAAAATACTTAGGATAAAACTAACCAAATAGAACTTGATTTGATCACACTATAGAGTCTCCAAAAGGCAATCAGGAACTTCCAGATAGTGTTGATAGCTCTTGACAGGATAAAGGACCCCAGTGGTTAGAACATTACATAGATTGGCCCATCTTGTGTGCATGGGTGGGCACTTGACTACCAGCAATACTGATCATAAAAATAAAACAGTTCAAGTGCTAAGCCTGTCTAGATGGAAGGCAGAAAACAGGCATTTACTCACACCACTTCTGTAGGATGAAGTGATCTTAGGCCATTCCATGCTCGAGGTTCCCAGGGAAACAGGAGTGAGAACCTACCAAAGCAGGTTATAAATAAGATTATTTCAAGCATTTACATTTTTCAACTAATAGCTTTCTCTCTGTGTCTCTATCTCTGTCTCTGTGTCTCTCTCACACACACAGAGAAGCACACTCTACAACAGAGGGGTATACAGCAACATAATATAAATGCAACTATGTATGAATATGTGTAACATGATTACAGATGAAGAGGGGCAGGTACAGTCCAGTTGGAGCAAGTGCTAATGATCCGTGAGGGCACAGGCTGAGGATGAGTTCTCACTCTTCTCACACTTGCACCCTGGCCAACTGAATCTGCATGGGGACATATCTCCAGAAAATTGTCCTCTACACTCCCGTTCCACTTTAAGCTTTGGCTTTAGTTTGGAGCAGGGAGAGGAGAAATCAAAGAGAACATCTTAAGTGACTTCAGTGCTATTTCTGATTTTTTTCACAGGACTCTGTAAGATACCTCCATCACAAAAATTGATGGCTGAGTTTACAAAAAAGGAGCAGCTCATTAAAAGGTTTGGACCCTCATTTGTCACAAGAAAACTCACCAATATATTCCAACATATAAAAAATTCTTAATATAAAAACCATATACAGAGAAGTGGTGTGGCATATTGGAAACAACCGCTTTAGGACTCCAAAGAATATCTTTTCAGTCTTGGCTCTTCTGCCCACCATATTTGTGGTCTCATGTGTTGAATCAGGTGAGGGTGGCAGGTTGCCCCAGCAGAACACAGAAGCTGGCACACCCTATCAGGTGACCTTGCTGCCATTGGCTCCTGGAACTTTCTTCTTTTTGTGCTACACCTACCTCTCAGACTGTGTTTTCCCTCCATTGATTGTGGTTTCTTCTTTCTCCCTCTTATAACTGATGATCCCCACTCATAATCCTCATGTCTCTTCTCCCTTCTGTGAATACTCACCCCTGAGTGCCTGTGACTTTAAATGCCATCCTCACTCATGACTCCCAGGTATGTCTTCCACCCAAATCTCTCCCCAGAGCTCCTGCTCTCAATCCATTTGTTTCTATACATCTCCACTTAAGCCTGGAGTAGATACATCAAAAGTGAGAAAAAGTGATTAGCTAGACTAAGCCAGTCTCATCTTTGGCCCAAAACTTCATTTTACTGAGCTTTTCACTTTTAAAACTACTTATTGACTGGCAAGAGCCAGTTTTCATCTGAACATAGCTATCTCTGAGAGCTGTGTAAAGATCTTTTTTCCCCTCTTCTTCCCAGCACAGACCAAGTCCATTTTGACTAAAAGCCAATGAACTATAAGAAATGGACTTTCACCAATTTTAATTTTCTAGTCCTTCCTTCACCTTTTTTTTCCTTTAAAACCCCTTGAGCAGAGACCTTAGCAGATATAATTTGAGTTAACCCCTGAATTCAAACTCTCTATTTTGTAAATCTAAAGTTTTTCTCAGTTAACAAAACTATCACTTAACTGCCACTACACCCCAGCCCATCCTACACATAGGCCACTCTGAGACATCCCCATCTCAGTAGCTATTCATTCCATTTCATTATCAAACTCCCTGATCCTTCCTCTCTTCTACTCACATACCCCAAATCATTCAATGATGTCAACCCTTATTATAAAAAATTAAAAATAAAAATCCAGTCTCTTCTATACCCCTGCTCCTATTCCCCAACCAGACCCTATCATCTCTCATCAGGACACCTACTGTCACCCCTTGTGTAATCCCCCTACTTCTGTTCTTCCACATTCTAATCTTGGCACCATAAAGTGAACCTCTCCACGCTGTCTTCTATTTGGAGCCCTCTGATGACTTCCCAGTTCAATATTCAAAAATCTGCCTCAGTTTCACAGCCCCACAGGGCAATCAGCCATCTCTACCTTGTTGCCAACTTTTCTCTCACCAACTCATACTGTTTCAGTCACTTTAGCCTTCTCTGTGGTCCTTAAAACATGCCAAACATCTCACCCTTATAACCTCAGCACTTACTGTGCCCTCTGCTTGTCTGCCTCCTAACAGTAACTCAACCCAGACCCCTGCAGGTTCACTCTATCAAATATCACCTCATAAGAGAGAAGCCTTCTCTACCAACACTTATAAAATGGCAATCCACCCAACCTCACCATTGCCTCTCTCTCTTACCCTCCTTCATACCACCACCTTGATTCATTACACATAAGTTTGAACTGTATTTTATAGCTTGTTGATTTCCCCCATAAAAATGGAAACTCCTTAATGGCTAATACTTTTTTTGCTTACTGTTGACATACAGTATTCTCTCTCCCATAGAGAAGTGTGCCTGGCATGTGATAGACACTCAATATTGATGACTGAAAGCATGTATTGCACTGGAACATTCTAATAATAGAACTAGTCATGAATCAAGCCTTCATATATACTAGTCTCTGTATCGTGTTCACTACTGGTATACCAAGTCTGGTCCTTCCAACTCACAGTGACAGTCACATGTCATTTAACAATGGGGATACATTCTGAGAAGTGTGTGGTTAGATGATTTGATCATTGTACCAAAGTCATAGAGATCTATAAGGCTGCAGTATAAGGCACATAAAATGCCACCATTTTACTATGGCAGTAATATCAACAGGTTATAGGAATTTCAGAACCACTATCATGTATGCTATATGTCATTGATGAAAGCATTGTTGTGCAGCACAGCATTTCAATAACATAAAAAGTTAGATGGCATATATGTGATGCTTTCTGCTCAAGCTCATTCATTCAATAGCCATTGTATTATGACTGATCCAATTCTGCCCTCATAACAAATTCACGAATCTAAAACATTAGTTAAAGCTCCTCTCCCAGTTGCCTCCTTTTGACATCTCCTTTAACAGACTTAATTCCCTTCATAGACACCCTCTATAAATAAACTCTTAATTTTTTCTCCCCTATATATAAAAAGTTCCCCAAGCATAGTTTGACTCTGATAGAAATGAAATGGGGGAAGAAGCGTTGACTCTTGTCATTTGACACTGCAAAGTGATCTATTTTTTTTCCCTCTCAGGGGTGTGATGAAAGATACCAGTGAAGACAAACTTGACTACATCCCCTACATGGATGACATTGCTGCATGCTTGGGCACAAAGCCTAATGTCCCTTTTCTGTTCCTCACAGATCCCAGACTAGCTTGGGAAGTTTTCTTTGGGCCATGCACTCCTTATCAGTACCGCCTAATGGGCCCTGGGAAATGGGATGGAGCCAGAAATGCTATCCTGACCCAATGGGACAGGACATTGAAACCTTTAAAAACTCGAATAGTTCCTAATTCCTCCAAACCTGCCTCCACATCACACTATTTAAAAGTTTGGGGAACGCCTATCCTACTTGTCTCTCTTCTACTCTTTTGTAAATCTTCACCTTTTTTCAAATTGGTACAAAACAAACTACAAGATCAAATTTCCCCTTACCTAGTAAGAATTTGGTAAAAATTAGTTGAATTGTTAAGAGGACTGCAACAAGTCACATTAATTCTGTCTACAAATATCTTGGGCATCCCTCTTCTCTCATCATAACTGCTTTGATTCAAGTACAACCCATTTACAACTACTGTCACTCAAGCTCAGACCCAATCATTTTTTACCCGAATCATTGCACCATCATCTTCTCTGGTCTTGGTACTCTCCTTTCCTACCTTCCTTTCCATTCCATATTCCTCTCAGTTACCAGAGCAATTATCTTAAAATACAAATATTGTCTCTTTTTTGTCTTATCAAGATCCAAGTCTGATAGGATAACCTAAGTTCACTTGTGAAAGTTTTAATATAGAGATTATTTCAAAGGATTTAGGCAGAGTGTAGAGAAATAACATGAACAATGAAATATTCCCAAACTAATAAGAATAACATACTTAAATGTACTTTTAACATCTCTACACCTAATGAGAGAAGGGGAGAATGAAATTATGAGAGGAGAGAGAGAAAGAGACACTGTGGAAAAAGCAACCTCTCAAGAACTGTGACCTTCCAGAATAAGCTGTCTTGGTGATATCCAAAAACAGAATTGAGAAATAAATTGCCTAATCTTATTTTCTTTCCTCTGTCTGATCCTCTGCCCCTGCTCTCTAATGGCCTAATCAAATAAAAAGATTAGTAACTGTTAATGGATTGAATTGTGTTCCCCCAAAATATATATACAAGTTTTAACCCCTGGTACTTGTAAATGTGACCTTGTTTGGAAATAGAATCTTTGCAGATATAATCAAGTTAAGATGAGCTCAAGCAAAAGTGATTAGTGTCTTTATGAAAAAATAAAAGACAGACAGAAATGTGGTGAAGACCATGTGAATACAGGACATATATGGAGTGATATGTCAAAAAGCTGAGGAAATTGCAGAAGCTCTGAGACAGAGATGGAACTCCCAACAAAAGCCAAATCTACCAACACCTCGATTTCAGACTCTTAATCTCCAGAATTGTGAGGAATAAGTCACCTATTTTTCTTGGCACTTTGTGACAGCAATCCTAGGAAGTTCACACACGTCATGGATGCCAGCCTCCCAGGGCACAGACCAGAGCAAAGATGGGGGTGGGTACAGAAAGGCAAGCAGAACTTTGTCACACAGTTTCACTTTCAACCTAACTATTGCCTCTGCCAGGAACTCAAGTTCACAGCTGATTGTTTATCACTCAAAACAGAGCTCAGTTCTCTCCCCTGTGAAACCTTCCCTGAATCCTCCTGCACAAAGCTAAGCGCCCCTGCCTATGACTGTACCTTATGGACTCCTCTGGTACTACTCTAGTCTGATTGTAGTATAATTTTCTTTTTGTATTCATTTCTTAATAAGTGATGAGTTCCTGAAGGGACTATATTTTTGATCAGCCAAAACACAATCTGATAAAATGATTCCTAAATAAATATGTGATGATTTAACAATGGTTTCATGGGTTGTCATTCCTTCTCTCACCTCTTATCTATTGCCCTTCTGTTAAGATGATGCATTACCTCAGATTTCCTCAGTCATGCAAATGCACGAGGACCAAAACACCTATTTTTATTAGAAAAATATCCATTTGGCATTCAGAGTATGAGCAATTATCTCCTAATCTGGAAGTCAGTGTATTCTAGAAGTAGAACTGGATTATAATCCCAGCTCTGCCATTAACTGTGAGACGTTGACCAAGTTACTTACCCTCTCTGAGTCTCGGTGTCCTCATCTGGAAAATGAAAAAGAAGATAATGATAGTGCCCATTTTATAAGTGGATGTTAAGTGAGGAATACAGGGCATGTGTGCCTAGAAAATTAGCCATAAGTCATAATAGTTAACCTATTGTACAAACATGGAGAATGCACACATACACACACTTGTACACACACATAAGCACAAACACTGCAAGGTTGAATGCTATTTTTTCAGACCAATTCTAATAATAAGCATTGGTTTGTGAGTAGAATACTACTTTTGATCCTGCAATAAGGATTTTGATCTTTAGAGACTATCTTAAACATTTATTTTACTATGCCAAATGTTATGATGAAAACATGTATATCTTAAAAAACTGAATGAACTGTCTTGATTAAAATTGGTTCTACTATTAACATTAAGGATTTCTAACTTCAAAGGTATCGTGTATATATATATATTTGACTGGAAACAAAGGGGTAAAATCTAATATTTCCAGTATGATACCAAAATAACCATCTTATATTTTTTTAAATAGCTGATGAGTCTGAGAACATTTTCTTTTTTAATGTATTCTTTTTTCCTTTTTTATTGAATGCATATGCATTTTTTACACCATTGTATACTCTGAGGTTCTCATACTACCAAGTCACCCATGAACTGTCATCTTGATCTCTTGTGCTCAGACCTCCCCTGATTTCATCCTCCTTCCTTCCCTTACTTTCCTACACAGTCTCATGTCTCTCAGTCTTGAGAGATCAGATAACAAATCTCTATATAAGGAAAACTCCTTGTGGTTACTTTCTTATATCTTTTCTAGGTTATGACCCTTTAAAGACAGGAATAGAAAGCAGTTCTAAAAAACAGTTCATTGTATTGAATTGGATTTCCCCAGGCTAATAAGTTTTTGTAAAGTCTTTCAGGCTTATTTTCAGTAGACTCCAAAACAGTCTAATGACTAAAGCAAAGGAACTGAAGTCTCTGGGAACCTTTTCTCTTCCAATGTCTGTGTAGTGGGGACAAGCAGTGCACCATCAATTCTCCAAAGTCAGTAAGGGAGGAGAGAGGGCAATGATCAAATGTTTAATAAAGACAATTTTCTTATACTTCAAAACATTTTACCTACTTGAAGAAGGATGAAACTTCAGTTATTACTGACAAAACAGGGACCACCCATTGACTTCCTTGCAATATTGTTCATAGCAATTTCAAAATGGGTGGTCTTCTGGCCTCTGCACCTCTCTGAAATGTACCATTCTCTACCTGGATCCTCTGTATTACTAGAAGATAGATTTCTTCCCAAACCTAATGCCTAATATTAGGTTATTACTGACAAAACAGGGACCACCCATTGACTTCCTTGCAATATTGTTCATAGCAATTTCAAAATGGGTGGTCTTCTGGCCTCTGCACCTCTCTGAAATGTACCATTCTCTTCCTGGATCCTCTGTATTACTAGAAGATAGATTTCTTCCCAAACCTAATGCCACCTTTCTGTGTAAGGACCTCAATTACTATAGCCCTGAGCTTCTTCCTAACCACTTCAAGCCGGAGAGGTGTAGTGATTTATATGGTAAATTTGAAGAGAATAACTGCTTCCCTGCCAGCTGCAGTCTTTCTATTGGGAAGAAACCTGCCCTCAGAGAGTATTTATTCAGTTCTTTTCCACATGCATATTGGGAAATCTCCTCATTCAGAGGTTTAGTTAGCAAGCCAAAAATGTTCATCTCTATCAAAAACGAGATGACCATTTTTGGAATTAATCTTTGCTCTGTTTCATTTCATAAATTCCCAGAATCTGGGTGAAGAAATTAAGTTCTATTTAGGGGTAGAAATTCTAAAATTATCTCAGGGGGCAGAATCAAAAAAATTTTAAAGGATCAGTATACCATATGATAGCAAACTGTCACATCATTGCACCTCTTATTCCCACTTAATTTTTCTTTTAGAAATGTGTTCCTTATTCATGTGTCATCATCAAATCTAATGAAAACTCTCTTGTTATAACATTCCTACCTTTTGATTTATTGGTTCATTATTTTGTCAGCTTCCTACCAGAAAAGATTATCAACATACTTTAGAATACAATTAACTCTCTTTCTCTCTCTTTCTTTCTCTCTCTATCAATTCTACTTTGGAAACAGATTAGCTGTCAATAAAGTTGGTAGGAGACTAAAACAGATCCTCAGATAATATCTTTTCATTACAACATGAATGAGAAAAACAATAATCCTAGCTAATATTGGAAAAAAATATTATGTTGTTTGAGTACTTGGTTTTGTTATGTGTAACTTTACTTAAAGTCTCAGTTTGCAAGAACCTATCAATGGATAGGTGAAGATTTACTGTATGGTTCCACCCTAATCCAAACTCCCAAAACCTTTCAATACTAACACAGCCTAGGAGGTAAGGACTATTTTTAAAATTGAGGAAAAGAGGTTATATAATTTTCCATGTAGCTACTAAAATATGGAGCCCTTACTAGACCTTCACTCTAAATCTCCAAATGTGCACTTATCCACATATCACTGTAGAAGAAAAAGATCCTCCTCAGTCAGCTTAGTGTTCCTGGCTATGTCTAAAAGTTGAACTAACAAAAAGATTAACAAGAGAAAATCATACAAATTTTATTGAATTTCTACATATACTTAGGATTTTTCACAAGGAAATAAAGACTAAAGAAGTGACCCAGGCTAAAAGCTATTCTAAGTTTTAGATAAAGATATATTAAATTTGTGATGAATCAAAAATAGGGGTTGGAGGGTTTAGAATCAGTGTAATCATGGTTAAAAAAAGTAAATAAGAAGATAGACTCATTTAACAAGATTTGTTTGTACAGATTTCTCAAGTCTGTCTTTCATGATGAGATCTTACTGATATAGAAGTATATCTTTCAAGTGAGAGTTTTATGACCTGTTTCTGGGGAAAAGGATGAATGATGGTGTGGAGGTCAGGTGAGCTCCCTGCTTCTGCCATTTTCTTGAACTACTTTAGATTAACATAAGCAATAGGCCAAGTTATCAGATTACAGAGAGTATGCCCTAGATCTCAGTGTTGCACTATCCTAAAGTTAGAGCATCAGAGCATTGCGCTACCTTAAAGTTAGAGCATCAACTCAAGTTAATTCTTCTATAGAAATAATTTGTAAAATGGGAAATAATTTTCCCCAGAGTTATCATCTCCACTATGTAAAGATATGCTTTTCTGAAAGTGGGTTCCAAAATATAAAATTAATTCAAACACATTAAAATTACATGAAAAGAACAGAAAATCTTGAGCAAGATGATAATTAATAGTATAGATGTCAAAACAAAATAACACTAAACAAAAAAAAAATTAATTGGGAGTTGAAAGTTCCTGCACAAGCATTCAGAGTCATAAATCAACTGGTTTGGTGCTGAAAAATGAGGGTCAACAGATATTTAAGGAATCATCTAATGCAGAAGCCAGAAATCAGACAAGCATAGAAGAAAAGAAGTTGGAGGAAGTAAAAATAGGGTATAAATTAGCAACAAACCAGCCATACTTCATGCCCTCTGATAAATAGAAGACAGTATTGAAACAAGAACAGATTTTACTGTAAAAAGAACAATAGAACAAGAAGGAACTTGTTGACATTTTTAAAGAATGAAAGATAGCATCAGTCATTCTCATGGAAAATGATACAAAATAATGGACAATAGAAAGTCAAAGTAAATCAAAGAATCCATCTAGGAAATTGAGCATCTGAATAACAGAACTTTCAGAACAACTAATATAACTTCCCATTTGTAAAAAAGTATCAAAGACATAATAGAATATTCAAAAATAAAAACTGGACTGGGCCCCTGCCATTCAGGCTAGGGGCAGACTGAGTTTCACCGACCCAGGGAAAGACAACTTAGAGGTGATGAGCTCACACCCCAATGGCCCAGTGGGACTCAGGCTGAGGCATGGACTGAGTTTTACTGGCCCAGGGAAATTCAACTTGGCAGCAATGAGCTTGCATCTCAGCAGCCCAATGGGGCTCAGGTGAGGGTTCCAGTCAGCACCTGACTACTTCCAGTTGCCAAGGTAACACACCTGTGAGATAGGGTGGGACCACAAGCTTTGCAATGAATGGGCCCCTACCATTCAGGCTAGGTGTAGACTGAGTTTTACTGGCCCAGGGAAAGACAACTTGGAGGGACGAGCTCACATCTCAAAAGCCAAGAAGTGCCGGCACCAATGCGTGTCACCGGCACAGACTTGAGAAACAAGGATACTCACTACCCAAGAGCATCAAGACACCCAGTCAAATTGGGTTATATGACAAGCTCTAGATGCTTGGAGGCACTAAAAAATATTCAAGACCCATCAATCTAAAAGATGAGGAAACAATGAAAAAAGAAGACAGATAATACAAGAGAAAGCACATCTAGTCACCAAATCCACTCTCTGAAAAGGAACTTATCACCCAAAATAGCCAACTGAAACAAGATGTAATCATCACAGCAGCAAAAGCACAAAGGCAGAATTAACCACAACTAGATAGCCTTCAACATGCCATCTAATACTAGAGCAATAGTCACTCAATACATAGAGCAAATCTGAAAAGAAAACAAAGGAAGGAGGAAGAATACAAATACTCAAGCAAGCCCTAAGAAAAATAACTCACCAACAAAGGATAAACAATCTGCAGAAAAAACATGGATGACATGAAAAAACTGCTTCATATTTCAGACAAAGAATTCAGAATCAATGTGATAAAAGCACTCAAAGAGGCCAAGGTAGAGGAGGGAAAAAAGGGAAAGCAAGAGGTTAGAAGATTTCAATGTACTAAAAGAAGTAGCAAAAAATATATAGAAAAGAATGCAGCAAAATGAGTAATATCATTGATGAAGAGAAAAATGAAATTGAAGCTCTAAATAAGAAACTGCAGGAGATAGTGTATATGAGGAGCAATAAAAGCACTCAAAAATGTTGGGAAGAGCCAGGAAAGCAGTTTAGAAGAAATAAAATAATGAATCAGCACACTAGAGGATACAGAAGTAGACAGAATGAAGAAAGAGAAAGAGAGAAAAAGTAAGAAGACAGAAGAAAAAATCCGAGATCTGTCAGATAAAATATAAAAAGAAAAAATATAAGAAAAAATATAAATATAAGAGTAAAAAGAAAAAATATAAGAGTAGTTGGAATCCCAGAAGGAGAAGAGAAAGACATAGGATCTGAAATGCTTTTCAATGAAACAATGGAGAAAATTTTCCCAAACCTGAAGAAAGAGATGAAAATCGACATGCAGGAAGCAAAAAGGACACCAAACTACTTCAATGAAAGAAGAAACACAGCAAGACACATCATAGTAAAACTTTCAGGAGCCAAAGATAAAGGAAAAATTATGAGAATAACAAGGGAGAAGAAACAGATAACCTACAAAGGAAAACCTATTAGTCTGACCTCAGATTTCTCAGAAGAGACACTCCAAACAAGAAGAGAATGGGACTTCATCTTCAAAACACTCCAAGACAAAAAGTGTCAACCAAGAATACTCTACCCAGCAAAATTGTCCTTCCTTTATGAAGGGAAAAAGTAGAAACTTCTCAGACAAACAAAGCCTCCAGAAATTTGCTGCCACCAAACCCCTACTCCAAAACTACTGCAAGAAGCCCTAAGATCAAACCCACAGAATAAAAAGAACATAATAAAGAGAAAAGAAAGAAGAAACTAAAACACAACCCAAATGACAACCAGGATCCCATTGTTAGATCCTCAAATATCAGTAATTACTCTAAATGTCAATGGGCTGAACTTATTGATCAAAACACACAGAGTTGCAGACTGGATTAAAAGATAGAACCGAACATTCTGCTGCCTCCAAGAAAAACATCCGATCCCAAAAGACAAGCATAGATTGAAGGTAAAAGGATGGAAAACAATTCTACAAGCAAATGCCTCCCCCCAAACGCAAGGATAGCCATTCTTATAGCAGACAAAGCAGATTTCAAAATAAAAAAAGTGACAAGGGATAAAGAAGTCACTACCTAATGGTACAAGGGTCAACCAACCAAAAAGACATAACAATTATCAACATATACTCACCAAATGAGGGTGCACCAAGATTCATAAGACAGCTTCTAAGAGAACTGAAAACAAATATTTGTGAAAACACATAAGTAGTAGGAGACTTCAACACCCAACTCTCAACAAAGGACAGATAAAAAAAAAAAAGCTACACAAGGACACAAAAACCTAAAAAGAAGACCTAGACAAAATGGACGTAATAGATATCTACAGGACACTACACCCACAAGGAAACTAATATACCTTCTTCTCAAATGCACATGGACCTTTCTCTAAAATTGACCACATAGAGGTCACAAGGCAAACTTGAATAAATACAAAAAGATTAAAATAATACCAACTTTCTTCTCAGATCATAAAGGTATCAAACTAGAAATGAACAATGAAAAGACAGCAAGAAGAACATCCAACACCTGAAAACCGAACAACATGCTACTAAATGAAGAATGGGTAATTGAAGAAATTAAAACCTACATTGAAACAAACAATAAAGAAGACACAGCATTCCAAAATATCTGGGATGCAGCAAAAGCATATCTAAGAGGAAGGTTCATAACAATATAGGCCCATATCAAAAAGTAAGGAAATAAACAAAGGAATAACCTTATCTCCCAAATATAAAAATTAGAAAAAGAGCAACAAAAAAACCTAAAACCCAGCAGAAGGCAAGAAATAACAAAAATATAAGAAGAAATAAACAATCTAGAAACCAAAAAGATTATCCAGAATATCAACAAAACCAAAAGCTGGTTCTTTGAAAAAAATAAATAAAATTGATAAGCCCCTTGAACGTTCACAAAGGAAAGAAGAGAGAAAATTCAAATAAAAAGAATCACAAATGAAAAGGGAGAAATAACAATGAACAAAAAAGAAATCCACAGGATAATAAGAGATTACTATCAACAACTATATGGAAATAAATACAACAACCTGGATGAGATGGGCAGATTCTTAAAAAGATACAACTCTCCAAAACTGAACAAGGAAGATATAGAGAACTTAAATAAACCAATCACGAGCAGCAAAATTGAAGCAGTCATCAAAACTCTGCCTAAAAACAAGAGCCCAGGACCAGATGGCTTTACAAATGAATTCTACCAGACATTCAAAGATGAAACAACACCTGCACTACTAAAGCTTTTCCAAAAAAATTGAGAAAGAAGGAAAACTTCCAAACACACATTCTATGAAGCAAACATCACACTCGTACCAAAACCAAATAAGGACAGTCCAAGAACGAAAACTATAGACCAATTTCCCTAATGAACACAGATGCAAAAATTTTAAACAAACTCCTGGCAAATCGAATCTAACAGTGCATAAAAAGCATTAATCACCATGACCAAGTGAGATTTATCCCAGGGGCACAAGGATGGTTCAATGTCTGGAAATTAATTAACATAATACACCACATCAACAAAAACAAAAACCACATGATCATATCAATAGATACAGAGAAAGCATTCAACAAAGTCCAGCATCCATTCATGACAAAAGTCCTTGAAAAACTGGGGATTGAAGGAACTTACCTCAACATAATAAAAGCCATTTATGACAAATCTACAGCAAACATCATCCTAAATAGGGAAAAACTAAAATCATTCCAATTAAGATCTCGAACCAGGCAAGGATGCCCACTATCCCCACTACTCTTTAACATTGTACTGGAAGTTCTAGCTAGGGCAGTAAGGCAAGAGAAAGACATAAAAGGGATGCAGATAGGTAAAGAAGAACTGAAGCTATCATTATATGCTGATGACATGATTCTCTATTTAGATAACCAAAAAAAAAAAAATCCACAGAAAAATTGCTTGAAATAATAAACCAGTTCAGTAAGGTAGCTGGATACAAAATCAACACACAGAAGTTGTAGCTTTCCTATACACAAAAAGTCAAATAGAAGAAGAAATCAGAAAAACCATCCCATTTACCATTGCACCAAAAAAAATCAAATACCTGGGAATAAACCTAACAAAACATGTGAAAGAACTATACAAAGAAATTTTTAGAATGCTGCTAAAAGAGATAGAAGACATAGGAAATGGAAAGACATTCCCTGCTCATGGATTGGAAGAATTAATATCATCAAAAATGGCCATCCTACCAAAAGCAATCTACAGATTCAATGCAATCCCAATAAAAATCCCAATGACATTTTTTAAAGAGATAGAACAAAAATTACTGAAATTCATATGGAATAACAAAAGACCTCAAATATCAAAAAGCCTCCTGACCAGAAAAAAAGGAGAACAGAGGTTTTACAATTCCAAACTTCAAACTGTACTGCAAAAGCCATAGTAATTAAAACAGCTTGGTACTGGTAGAAAAACAGACAATCAGACCAATGGAACAGAATTAAGTGCCTGGAAATAAAACCACACATATATAGTCAACTAATCTTTGACAAAGGAGTAAAAAAACTTACATTGGAACAAAAATATCCTCTTCAATAAATGGTGCTAGGAAAATTGGACTAAGACATGCAAAAAAAAATGGACCAAGACAATCCCTCACACCATGTACAAAAATCAATTCAAAATGGATAAAAGACTTAGATGTCAGACCTGAAACTATAACATACATAGAGGAAAACTTGGGCAAAACCCTCCATGAATTACAATTCAGAAATCCATTTCTGGAAACATCTACAGATGGCAAAAAAATGAAGGAAAACATAAACAGATGGGACTACAAACTAAAAAGCTTCTGTACAGCAAAAGAGACAACAGAAAAAACAAAAAGGAGCCCAATCGAATGGGAAACATTTTGCCCTCCACAAGAGTGATAAGAGTTTAATAATGAAGATCCACAAGGAACTCACAAAACTAAACAAAAGCAAAACAAGAAGCCCAATCAAAAAATGGGGAGAACTGAAAGGACACTTCTCCAAAGAGGAAATACAAATGGCCAACAGGGATGTGAAAAATTGCTCACATCACTAGCAATAAGGGAAATGCAAATTAAAACCACAGTGAGATACCACCTTACACCAGTAAGAATGCCCCACATCTAAAGAACAGGCAACAACAAGTCCTGGCGAGGATGTGGAGAGAAAGGAACACTGTTACATTGCTGGTGGGAATGTAAACTGGTCCAATCACTTTGGAAAGCTGTGTGGAGGACCCTCAAATTAATGAAAATGGAATTACCGTTTGACCCAGCAATTGCTCTATCAGGAATCTACTCAAAAGAGACCTAATGTAGGTACAAAGGGACACCTGTGCTCGGATGTTTACTGCAGCACTATTTATAATTGCAAGGACTTGGAAGCATCCTAAATGCCCCAAAACAGATGACTGGATTAAAAAAATGTGGTATATATACACAATGGAATATTACCCATCAATTAAAAATGACAAATTTGATCATTTTATGATAACACGAATGTACTTAGAAGAAATCATATCAGCAGAAACAAGTCAAAAAGGAAAAGACAGAAACCAAATGGTTTCACTAATATATGGGATATAGGAAATAAATAAGCAAAAGCCGTGAGGAAAAGTCAAAACAAGCTACCCACCAGACTGAAGCACACAACTGGGGCAGGGGGGAAAGGGGGTGAATGGTGGGAAGGGTGGGGCGGCGAATCCCTGGGATTACAAAGATGTGAAATTCATATATAAATAAATTTTAACAATATAAAAAACGGAAAAAAAAGAAATAAGGTCATGATATTTTGCTTCCATCATCTTCTTTTTTCTTTTCATATAAGTACTTTGTTTGGTGCCCAGGGCTTCTCAGACTTCAATAAAATTACCACATTAAGTTCTATAAGTACATTTGAGAAACTCCATCCAAAACAGGGAAACATTAACAAACAACTCCCCCTGCTGGTTGGTTTTTAAAGTCTTCAAAGCCACCCTTCTCAAGGTCAATCTGATGGACAAGCCATTTAGTAAATCCTCAAACATTGACAGCCAATCTCACATAACCCTCAACAACCTCCTGTCATTGTAAGTTATATTAATATCTACAAACTTTTTTAATATTAAAAATGTATCCTTTAAATCACAACCTCAGTTAATGGTGTTTGGGACATCTCCCCCACCTCCCTCCCTCAGGTGACCCCTCCATTCTTTCACACCCCACTCTTTGTTGTTTGCTAGTCTGTGTTAAGTCCATTAGTCTCTTTCTTTCCTGTGGTAGTGTTCTTTCACTGGGTGAAGGACTGTGTTCTCAGAACCAGGTAAGTCTTGAGGGTAGGTTTTCAGTAAGTTTTCATTAGGCAGTCACTCTGTTTTTATTTGTGGTCTTTCCATGCTTTCTCATTGCAGGCACTCTTTTCCAATGCCATCTCTATTGTTTTGCTGTTTTACTTTATGGTTTTGGTGTTCAGATTTAGGGGGTCTCAAACCCTGCCATTGCCAGTGAAGAAGTTTCTCTGTGGATACATGTAGTTATGATTGACCGTTGTAGATGATCTCCTCTGCCTCAGTTTGCAGCTTTGCTGTGGGGCCGATGTCCCCAGTCTTTGGCTTTTCTTTCCTCTCCTGTAAAGTGGGAAGGGGTGCCTTGCTCTTCTAGAAGGCATCTCTGAGATGAGATCTTGGGTCTTCCAGACCCAGTGAGTACATTTGTGCACTTCAAGAATTTGTGTTTCTATAGATGTTTCTCCTTTCTCACTTGGATTGGTTCTTTTGATTGCCCTACTGCTGTGTCCGGCTAAGGCTTGTGGGTTGGATTTTTACCTGATCCCTCACCCATTTTATGATGGGGTTTGTGTTATATATGTTCTTGCTCCTCCTGAAGCTGGAGAGTGAAATGGAGGGGGCACATCTCACCCACCATCCTTCCCCCACCCCCTGCTCACCCACCCGCACGCAGGTACCACCCTGCATGAGGGCAAGACCCAGATGTCCATGCATGTGCCATCCCAATGCCTCCTTGGGCTGGGGCCTGGAAGCAAATGATTCTGCCAATCTGGGCTGCCCCATGCAACAATCATCCTCTGGTGGATGGGGCTAAAACCCATCTGTTCCCCCTTCTGGGCTCTCCAGACTTGGGGGGTTTACCCCAGAGTCTTCTCCACCCTTGCTCCCCACTGGCTAGGGGTGGGAGGGTAGGAGAACCTGGCCACATGGAGGTCTCCAGTCTGACCCAGCTACCCGGGCAGTGTACAGCTGGCCTGTACCCCATTGCACCCTCCAGACAAGAAGACGCTGCCTGTCCAAGGCCTCCCATCCAGGCACAGCCTAATACCTACAATTTTTTTAAGAAAAATTTCCCTTCTTTCATTATGAATCATTTACAATATCTTTATGTTATTAAATTACTTCCTTAGTGGGGGACACAATTCTAGATGAAGGAATTGGTCTAGGTCATTGGTTTATAATTCACTTCTTATCTGCCTCAGAGGATCAAAGATACTTGGATAGGGAAAAAAACTAAAGGATGGATCCCCCCACCTCAGCATGACTGAAACCCAGTTTTTTCTCTTTTACATATTGGAGTTTCCAGTCATATTCTATTGTGGAAAATGATGCCTGATAAAATTTTGGAAGCTTCTTGTTTCTATTAATGCTAATAGAAAAGGATTCTATGTGTTCACATTGTATTTAGTCATCAGATACACTCATTCTTGATTCTGCATATTAGTGGAAATATCAATAAGTAGCAGGATATTTAAGTCTGGCGTTCCTGAGAGACAGTGATTGCTCATAAAATAAATTCTGTATGACACAAAACACTGATTTCTGCAATAAATTCAGGTAGAGTATCTCTTACAATGTTCTGTTTTTTAACTGATGACACAAGTCACTTAAGGCAATTCTAGGAGGGACCAAAATAGCCCAGTACAACTAAGCAGGTACCTGATGTTCCAGGAAAAACTATATACCCCTTAGAAATCTTTCCTGAATGTTGTTCCTCTTAAATGAGCTTTTAGCAAGAGTTTAGTCTCCTATAGATATGTGGTCAATTAAAAGAGTATCTGCACTTTGGCAATCAATTCTGCTAATTTATATAGAAACATTTGAAAAATCGCATATTTATAGCATTGAACTTGCCTACAATAACATTAGCTTGAAAAATTACCAGAGTTTATAACCAATTGCCCAATAGTAAAAAAGAAAAAATAAAACTTCAATGAAATTTTTTTAGTTCATTTTAACATTTCATTTCACTTTATGTGGAATCCTTTAAGATATTGTAATCTCAGTGTATAATCCTGGGAAGTTAAGTGAATTGGAGGAATGAATTTAATGTTGGAAAATATCTTCTGAAAATGAATAAATGAAACCTCTGCCCTCTTAGAGCTTACATTCAAGTGGAAAGATGGGAACTAAATAAATGATCACAAGGTAATTTTATAATTACAAATTGTGAAAAATGTGTTGAAGGAACAGTCCAGGAAAGAAAATCGCATTTATCTAATTTGAACTGTGAAAGGATTTGTCAAGAGCACTCTTTCAGGAAGCAGCATTTAAACTGAGACATGATGGATTAGTAACAGCTCTCCAGCTAAAGAGTGAAGGATTAAGGGTATTTCAGGCAAAAAGATAGCAGGTAGGAAAAGCAAAAAAGGGTACAGTTTTGCTAGGAGTAAGTTCTGCCAGCTGAAAATCGGTGAGCAAAGAGACAGGCATCAGAGGATTCTGAAGAATCAAAATCAAACAAACCAAGTAAATCAAGACCTTCTAAATCATAGGAAACATGTCTACTCTTACCCAAGAAGTGCTATAAATCAAAAGTCCTAGCAAAACTGTTTTTAACAGTGCTATTGGAGTATAATTGACCTATTGTACAATTTATCCAATTGGAAGTCTACAGTTTGATGGGTTTTAATTATACAGTTGTGCAGTTATCATTACAATCACCCAAGAAAAATCATTTCTGCCCATTTGCATCAATTTCTTTCCCACCTGTAACCGGAGGTAACTAAAGATTGAACTTCTGTCTCCACAATTTTGTCTTTTCCAATAATTTGAATAATTAAAACAATGTACTGTGTAAATATTTGCATCTGAGTTGTTTTATTTAGCATGGTGTTTTTGAGGTTCATCAGTGACATTTGAATATATCAGTGGTTCTTTTTCATTGCTAACAAGTATTCCAAGTTGTCTATGTAAGACATCCACCAACTAATGGACATTTTGATTGTTTCCAAGTGGTCTATTATATATAAGGCCACTATGAACATTTATCTAAAGTTCTTCGTGTGAGCATAAAATTCATTTCATTTCTCTTCATTAGATTCCTAGACATAGAATTATTAAGTCTATGGTAAGTCCCTGTTCTACATTTTTAAGGAAGGACTTACCAAATTGTTTACCCAAATTGCTGTATGCGTGACTTTACATCTCCATCAGAAATTCATGAGGTTTCCAGTTTTTTTACATCCTCATCAACACTATTATTGCCTGACTTTTTATCTTAGTTATTTTAATGGGTGTGTAGTAGAATGTTGCTATGGTTTAAGCTCCAATTTCCCTAATGAACAATAGTGTTAAACATCTTTTATTTTTTTCATTGTCATGTAGGCATACTTCATTGTTCATATATTTTTTAAAAAAGACTTACCATAGCTATGAGTGTATACACACACCCACATATTTTCTCCATATGTGGTTTGTCTTCTCACCTTTTATTACTAAGAAATTTGAATAGGTGGGGATAAGAGTATGCAAGCTATGAAGCTAATGCAAAAACCTATATTAGTATAAAAATAGGGGCAGTGAAGGTGGAGAACTGAGAGATTTCAGTGTATTCTGAAGGCAGATCCACTGGACTTGGTAATGGATTCAACTTGGTCTTTTTGTTTTGTTTTAATACTATTTTATTTTGTTCTTTAGGTTACAACCTCTATGTTACTATTTTTCCCCCTCCCTCCTCCTTTTGGTGCTCCTTCCATTCTCTCAGACCCCACTCTTTGTTGTTTATTAGCTGTGCTAAGTTCATTAGTCTCTTTCCTGTGGTAGTGTTTTATCTCTGGGTGAGGGACTGCGTTGTTGGGTCCAGGTGAAGCTTGCTGCTAGATTTTCAGTCTTAAGTTTGCGTTGGCTGGCCAGGTTATATTCATTTGTGATCCGTCCATGTTTTCTTGCTGCAGGCCTTCCTCTCCAGTCCCATCTCCATTGCTTTGCTGCTTTTCCTTATGACTCTGGTGTCGGACTTAGGGGGTCTTGCCCCCAGTCAGTGTTGGCCAAGAAGTTTCTCTGTGAGTTCAGGCTTCTGCGAGTGGCCTTTGAACATCATCTTGTCTGCTTCAGTTTGCAGTTTTGATGTGGGGCCCATTATCCCCTCTTTGGTCATCCTCTCCTCTCCCATAATGAGGGGAGGGTATGTTGCTCTCCTTGAATATATCTCCAAAATGAAGTCCCGGGTCTTGGCCCGGCGAGCGCAAAAGTGTGCATGATGACATCGTGTCTCTACGGGTTGTTTTTCTGGTCTTGCATGCACTGGTTCACTTGGTTGGCCACCTGCTGTGTCCAGCTCAGGCCTGTGGGCTGGACTTCTGTCTGGTTCCTCACCCATTCTATGTTGGGGTTGGCGTTGCGCATATTCTGGCGTTGTGCATAGTCCTCTGAAGTTTAGCTGGAGTAAGAAGTAAGAGAGAAATGGAAAGGGCCTTCGCCCCACCCCCACTCCCCAGCTCCCCCACCACTACCACCACTTGCCCGTGCACCGGAAGCTCCCAGCGTGGGGGCAGGCTGGCCGGACCACCATTCACCCTCCCATGCCCATGGCTTAGGGGCTAAGGGCTACACGGCACTGCCTAAGCCAGTTGTAAGTGGCTGCCCGTCAGCAGCCACTTATTGGTGGATGGGGCCTGCTCCCCACCCCATTCCCTCTCCTGGGGGACTCACCCGAAAGGCCTGACCCCCCTCCCTCCCAAGGGAGCTCCAAGAGCCAGGATTCGGGCCACAGCCAGCCACCTATCTCTCAACTTGTGATATAGAGAAGGATGTGTCAAATACACTCACCTTTTTCCATGAAAAAAGATTGGATAGAGGCACCATTTTCTGATATGGAGAAGATAGGATGAACTTCAGAATTGAGAATGAGATCAAAATTTCAGTTGGATGAGTTGTAATCAACTGGAAATGGAAATAAGAATCTAAAACTCAGATATCTATACATGGAACAGATTCCTAGAATTAGCATTATTGAGTCAATAGAGAGATACCTCCAAAACCTTTTCAGTGTTCTTTGCTTCATGTCCTTAATTAACTTCAAATATTACTAGGTAAAAGTTTTATTAAGTCCTTTAGAAAATTTCTAACTCCTATATAATGGTTTATAAATAATCAATATTTGTATTTAGAAAGCCCAAATCTTAATTTGAGTCATAGTTCCCTGTTTTGGTTGGGTGATTTTTTAAGTGGATCATTTGCATTTCTTCCTTCCTGGTTTTAAATTATTATTATAAGATCACTTTTCACTTTTTGAATATTTTTCCTTTATGTACGTTGAATATTTTTTCCTCCCGATATCTTTTACTTCTTTTGGCAACTTTCATCTTGAAAACACTTTTAATTTTACTAGACTACATCTGTTTATTTGTTTCTTTGTGGTTTACAGATTTTGAATCTTTCTTGTGATCATTCCTCCACAAAATTATTAAATAATATTTATTTTATTTTAGCACATAAAAGTATAGACTCTTTACCCAAGATCCTAAGCAATTTATGACATATAAGACAAGATTTTTCTTCCTTTACTGAATAATAACTGATTTTCTCAATAGAATAAATTTATTACACCATTATTCCCCAGGGAGTTGAAAAGCAACCTTTAATGTATTAAACTTCGATAAACATACTAACATATTGGATTTTCTGAAATTAGTCTAAGACATTCTTTCTTAGAGTAAGAAATTATAATAATTCCTTATAATAATGTTCCAGTACCAGAATATAGATGTGATTTTTCAGCATAGGATCATGCATCCAACTCAGGCAAAGATATCAAGTCATTATAGAAGAGCTGTTTTAAAATACATCATATTGTATTTTATTTCCAACTGAATTAAACATCTATTGACCCAGATTTTCATGATGCTATTGAAGTACAGATTCTACATTAGCTTCAGTAGCTCTGGGAACTACATGAAACTAAGTTCAGAATACATTCCTGACCATAGAGGCAAAGGTCAAAGAAAGATCAATAAAAGTTGCAAATAATTTTATGTTGCTTCTAAGAGATTTCATCACAAGGTAATGAATGAGTAAGCTGGTCAATAATGGAAGTGCAATGTCTAGTTTTCTCCTATATATACTATGTACCTGAGAGACTCCAAATGGAATTTATCCAAGAGGAAACTTATTAGCATCCATTTTAAATTTAATGACTAGGGAACTAAAGGTCTATAATCTATGGGAAATGGAGAATTGCCCTTTAAAAAATAGAATTGACCATACTTATATTCCCACCAGATGACCTCATCCTAATGGGGTTAAAATACAAGCAAGGACTATGAACTGGAAACCATTATTCCGTTAGCCTTGAATATCCTAGTGGCAGCAAATTTCCACCAGATTCTTTGTTTGTAGGGTACCATATTATGTGACATTGTTCTCAGTCAAAAAATGCTTAAGTTTTCCTTACTTGATTTTCCTTTATTGTTATGTTCTTAAGAAATATTTGAGTTGAGTCTATTCTTCTAACATTCATTTTCAAACCAGAACCACTTACCAAATACCTTTTTCTGACAATCCATGATATCCATTTAACTGTTATCCATTGAGCAAACACTCTGAATATAGATCAGCATCCTAATTATTATATATTAATTCTCATTAATATTCCAACAACCCTGTTGAGTGAGTCTTATTATCCCCCTCTTACAGAGAGAAAATTCAATGTATCATAAAAGTAGTATAAGGCATAGTTCCATTAGTATAAGGCATATAGGTTCCACAGAGCATGCTCTTTATCACTATAAGACACCAGCTAAAAAGAGAAAATGGATGGTCAGACCATTGGTCTGATGGTCAGGTGATTATGAGATAAATAAGCTGTCATCCTTGTGTAGTAGGGAAAGTAGTAGAAAAGGAATTTTACTGGAATTTCTCTAGGAAGAAGTGAGAAGAAGCACTGTTTATTTTTAATAAACCCAAGTATCTGAGTGATTCCACTGGGGGTGATTTAGGTGACTTAATTTTTCTTGGTATTGTTCTTGTACAACAAAAGGCAGGGTCATTAAACTAGTGAAATTTGCATATAGTTTAGTCATAATCTTTATTCTCCTACCACAATCAAATGCCTCGATTTAGTTTCAAATTATAATTGGAAATAACAAAAATTAACAAGTTGACCATAGAAATGAAATATCCAACAAAAAAGAAAGAAGGAGGGGAGAGAAACAGGGGAGGAACACAAGGGAAAATGGTGATAGGTCTTGGGTAATATGGAAGTGGGAGAAATATCGGGACTATAACAATGTAAAAAAAACTTTTTTTAATAACTAACTTGTGAAATTTTTCTGGACTTCCATTTTAGGTATTATATCTAAAATGTTACTAAAAATAATAAAGCATTCTAGAAACTTTAAAAAGAAACACATTTAATTGGAAAAAAGGACTTTGTCTGCCCATATTACAATGGAAGGGAAATAAACATTTATGTCATGCTGACATGGAGAACATTAATTTCATTCCAAGTGTTTTTTCTTATTTCACATTACTAAAAGTAGGTGTTTATCTAAAACGCAGCATGTAACTTGATTTTGTGATCATGCAAGTGACAAGTATGAGCAATAAGCTTTAACCAAAATATTTTGAATACACTGAGTTAAATTATATGAGTTGGAGTAGGACATAGAGGAAATAAACAGTTTAATAAAATATAAGCTGGAAGTCACATTTTTAAGTGAAAACAATACTTCATTGAACAAAAGTAATTTCTTAAAAACAGCATGCAAGCCAGGACTGTCTGTTACTATCAGATAAAAGTACTGAGACTAGAGGTAAGATAGCAAAATGCCAAGGCAGTTCAGCACCCGTAAAACAGCTGGACACGTGGTCCAATTTCCAGCTGTCACTGCTGTAGGTAAGCTCTTTTACACAAATGTAAATCCTTCACCACCAAGAGAATGTCCTTTTAACCCAAAGACTAATCCAGAACTTTTCCAGAAGAAGAAGTTTGGTTATATAATGTTGACTAAGACAAGCTGCCAGCAGTTTTATTAACCCTTCATCTTTCTTAACTAGTCAAGTATGTGGTTCAAAATATCAAATTAAACTCATCATTTATCCTAACTGGAACCTCGTATCTCATCTGTAAAATGTGTTAGACTAAATGATATCTTAAACTCATCTTGCACAAGAATTCTAAAAGTACAGGATTTTAGAAAAAATTGGCACAGTGGCATTTTCTGAGCATGGGGAGGAATGTCCCAGAGTGATTATTAACCATGAATTGAGAAACACACGAGGTGGTTAAATGCAAGAATATTGTTTCATTCAAAGAAGATAACAAGTTAAGGGCACTTTGCACTTCTTACCCACATTCAGAATATCATACTCTATTCTAAGAAATAGATTTGAACTATGATGTTGATAAAATAGAATACAACCAGTAGAGGGAAATCAGGCTGGTGAGGTGCCAGGATTATCCAGTGCTATGGGGAAATATAAGAGGAGACAGGAGAGTTAGAAATATTTGACTGTAACTCCTGTTGAGATTATCCCTCCCCGACCTTAGCACCATTACCACTTATGAATCCAAATCATAAAAAGGAGATACATATGAATTGATGTCCCTATTCTCCTAAGAATCCAACAGGACTCATGTCATTATGCCTCACCTCTCATTTACTTTAGTCACACACAAAATTCCAGACTCCCAGGTTATATGTCATCACTATTCTTTTTCCACTGGATACTACATTTGTCTAGTTTAATTTTCATCCTTGAATCACCCGGTTTTCTACCATATTCTCCATAGGATACATCTGTGAAGACACACAAATGTCATCAGAAAACCCTTCAGCCCTCTAACACTCCTCCAAGTGTTTCCTACAGTGTGCTTCCTACTAAACCAAGTGAGTATACTGTTATAATCTTTGTCCCAGGAGTATTTTCTCCACATTCAACATAACACAGTGTATGGATACAGTGTCAGTATCTTCTTAAGTCAGTATTCAGTATCTAATAACCTAGTAAATATCTTCACAACACCCTGCTCCTACAAAATTTCAACTCTTTAAATAATGTGTCATTATATTCTTGTATCCACTAGATTCTTCATTTTACAATCATGCATTTCACAATCATGCATCAACCTCTTATCATGTGCCCTAATTCTTTGAAGATTTGAAATCCCTGACTTTATCTCTCCCTCTAATTTAGCACAACAGTAGTCTTAGTGGATCTTGGTGATTCCACAATCCAAATATCCACTCCAACTAATGCCTTGACCTCTCAGTTTCTTGATCTTCTCATCACTGACAATTATTTCATATTACTGAAGTCATGACTCTGTTACAGTTACACCACTGTGAAAAGAGACACCGTTTTCCCTGTCCCCATTTACATGCAGCCCACCTTGGTTTGCAAGCCCCAGTATGCTACGAGTAAGGGAGCTACTGAGAACTAGGGGTGGAACTGAGTGATTCAATGAACTTATGTAAGGAATTGAGTGGCTGGGTGAACCTATATAAAAGGTAGGAAGGTAACATTTCTCTTGCTTCACAATTATCCCACGTGATCACCACTTTATAGCTCCCCAGTCCTCATTAATCTTTCAACCCCACCAGAAATTTAATTTATTGACTATTCTAATAGTGGGTGACACAGCTTAATGGAGCAGCTGAGGCCCCCTTGCTGTGATCAATTGAAAATGTACAAGATCTGACAGAAAGACTGCGCAAAAAGGAATAGGAAGTGCAAAGGAGAGAGTGAAAGGCCGCAGCCTGTATGGACAGATGCCAGAGAATGGCAGACTGAGGATGATCAGATAGCACTCACGGTGGCCTGGTATGAAAATGAAGCCAGCAGTAGCCAGGGTGACCTGATGCCACAGAACTGTGGGCTGGGTGTGGCCAGGAGCCATGATGTGCCTGATTGGGGTGCTGTGGTGAAATTGGGGTCCTGTGGCATTAAGATAGCAGACGTTGTATTCTAGTGGGTGGAGACTTGGAGAAGAAAAGCCAAGCCTTCTCACAAGAGGAACAGAGAGAGGGATTTAAGGAGTACAGCAGGAGAGAGACGAGAGAAAGCTACAGAAGAGAGAGAGCAGAGGAGCATCAAGGAGGCTGGAGGCCTCAGAGCTGCCACTGCCATGTGCAAAAACAAGGAAGGGAAGGAAGCTATGCTGTGGGTTTCCATCCCCAGCCTGGGCCAGTGAGGAGCCAGGGGAAGCATGCTAGAGAAATTTGTGACCTATGTAAGATGACTTGGAATTTTGGTGCTTGAAAATTTGGTTTAACTTTGAAACCATGAAACCTGGGAATTGTCTGGAGACCTAAAACGAAGCACTGTACCTAGCTAAAATGTACAAACAATTCAAATGACAAATAAATGAATTTTTAAAATGTGGTGTATACATACATTACTACTCATCTTAAGGAAAGAAATCTGTAATATGCAAGAGCATAGATTAACTCTTAAAACATTATACATTAAGCCAGTCACAGGAAGATATAATTATATGATTCCTTGATTCCATTCTAAGAGGTATCCAAAACAGTAAAACTCATAGAAATAAATAGAATGATTGTTGCCAGGGCCTAGGGAAAGGGGAAAATGGGGTGTTACAAGTCCACTGGTATAAAATTTTAGTTATATGGAAAGAATAAGTTGTAAAAATTTTCTATATAGCATTGTACCTATAGATAACAATACTGTATTATACCATTTACCCTGTAAAATGAGAGACCTGTTAATAGAAAGATCAGAAGTTAAGAGTTCTTACCATTATGCATATAATTTCACTTGACACTGACATAGTCTTTGCATTGATAGGAGTGCTGTGGTGAAATTGGGGGGACTATGGCCTCCAGCATTGTAATGGTACATTGGAATAGCAGCCATTATGCATAGGGGGTGGAGACTTGGAGAAGGGAAGCCAAGTCTTCTCATGATAGGATCAGTATGAGGGGATTTAAGGAGGAGACACAGAGAGAGAGAGAGGGTGGAGAGCAGAGGAGAGGAGCAACAGGGAGTATGGAGGCCTTGGATTTGCCTTAGCCATGTGTGGCAGCAGGGCAGGGAAGGAAGCCACCCTGTGGGTTTCCTTCCCCAGCCAGGGCTGGTGAGGAGTCCGGGAAAGCAAACTAGAGAAACTTGTGACCTGTGTAGATGGAATTGGAAATTTGTTACTTGAGAACTTAGTTTAACTTTGAAACTGCAAAGCTTGGAAATTATCTGGAAAACTGAAAAGAACCTGCTGTGTTGCTATTTTCATCATGAAATATCTGAAGTATTTGCTGCTATTGTATTAAGTGAGTCTTGATGATTTCAGGCCACTTTAGAGTAGAAGCCGAAAGAATGCCTGAGCTATGCCTTTTTGGAGGAGAATTCAATTTCATAATTGAGTTTCTTCATTGGATTTTAATCTCCCACTTTTGAAGAAGGAGCAATGATGCCATCTTGGTTTCTTTATTTGGCTTGAAGGTGGAATGGCCACCATTTTTTGAATGCATATGGCTGAGCATCCATGTGCACTTTTTGGACTAGAGACTGAACTGGTTGGTAAGATAATCAAAGGGAGTCCATTGCTCAGTGATTCTTGTTTATTTTATCTTTTTAATGAGTAAATCTGTTTTCACCTCTTTTAAGGTTAGTGTGGTCTTGCTACTGTTTGTGCAGGCTAGGATGAACCTAAGGAGTAGCTGAGTTTAATGGGCCAGCTGCTCCTCTTTGTAAGTTTTGTTAAGTACACAATTTTGCTTGTTTTCTTACTCATTTTCATCATGATATAGTGGTCAAGTGTAAGAGATATGTGAATTTGAGGAGATTATCTAACTATTCTGTGCCTCCATTTCTTTATAAAATGGAGCAATAATAACACTTATTTCATAAGGATGTAACAGTTGAAAGAGAGAACACCATAAAAAAGGGCAGTTTCATGTTCTCTACCCCACCAAAGTGTTAGGGGGGCTGTGGTGAAATTGGGGGGCTGTGGCCTCAGTACTAGTGGTGCTGCATTAGAATGGCAGCCATTGTTGTCCTGGTAGGTGAAGAATTGGAGAAGGTAAGTTAAGCCTTCTCATTAGAGAAGAGGTTGAGGAGATTAGGGAAGAGACTAAGACAAAAGACATGGAAAAGAAAAAAGAGAGGAGAGAGCAGCAGAGGCTGCCAGCTTCCAGATATGGGAGCAGGCAAGGCCTAGACCCTAGCCTGGGCTGCTTGTAGCCCAGGAAAGTATGTTGTTGAGAGCCTTGTAACTTTTATAGGCTGACTTGGAAATTTGGTACTTGAGAACTTGGTTTAACTTTGAAACTGCCAGGCTTGGAAATTGTCTGGAAACCTGAAGAGGCTTGTTGTGTTGCTGTTTTCATCGTGAGACATCTAAAGTGGTTTCTGCTGTTGTATTGAGTGAGTTTTGCTGATTCTGGGTCACTTAAGAGTTGGGGCTGAAAGAATGCTAGAGCTGTGCCTTCTGGAGAAGAATTGATGATGACATCTTGGCTTCTTCTGGTTTGGAGTGTGTGGAGCTGCTGCAGCCATGTGCTCTTTGGACTAGAGACTGAACTGTGTGGTAAGATTGCCAAAGGGTTCTTTGTTCCCTCAATGACTTTTGTTTGTTTTGCCCTTTTAATAAGTAAGTCTGTTTTCACCTCCTCTTAAGGTTTCTGTGGTCTTGCTACTGCATGCATGGACTGGGAAGGACCTGGTGTGTGGCTGGCTTTAAATGGCCAGCTGCTCCCCTTTGTAAGTTTGGTTAAGCACCCTGTTTGCTTGTTTTGTCACCCAATATCACATGGGTGGTGCTGAGCAGCAAAGAAGGAGGACACGCAGAGAAGACTTGGAAGAGGTATGTGGAGCAGAGAGACATGTGAAGAAGTCACATTTGTATCTCAATCTTAAACTTGCACCAGGAACTTGGGGGACATGGAAAGAGGCACATGGGCTCAAAACATGAAGAGACACTTGGAAGAGGTGAGTGAGATATATGGGGGGAGGTTGACAATTACAGTTATTACTTTGATTTATACTTTCGCTCCAAGTTCACTTTTCTGCCCCTTTTTTAGGATTGCCTATCAGGTGTCTTAGACTTGTGGCAAGTTTTTGGGTCTCAATGATCCCACTTTGGGCAAGTCTTTTTAGGCTGGGCATCTCTCCACAAAGGGATGGAATAATTTTGGGTGTTTTATTGGAAACAATCACCCTCTCTTCTCTCTATTTACATTAATCTTATTTAGTTCTTTCACACTAAAAAAGTGTTTTCTCTTTATGTGGTGGATGGCAAAACTTGCAAACTTGCTGATCTTTGGACACCCTTCAGTCTGCATACCAATATGATGAGGAATAATGATTCAAGTGCTTGGATCAGTGAAGAACATGAGATAAGAAATATACATGTGCATCACTGTTGTTATGACTGTGTTTATCCTGATACAATAAACATCTCCAAAAATAATTCCTCCAATACTCTATAAGTAAAAGTTCCCCTTTTGTCTCTGTTGAAGCACTGTACACAAAAATATTTCCAGTATACAAAAATCCCTATTAAAACTACTGATATTGGCCAAACCAATAAGTAACTCTAGAAGTCTGACTGTAGAATTGAGGCTACCAGTGAGGGAGAGAGCAGGAGGACAAAGTGGACCATGGGGGAGGACTTTCAGTGCAGTAATGATTGTATGATGTAATAACATAACACCTGAAGGATGTGGTCCTTAACCTCTAAATCACATTACAATGTTACAATTCTGCAAACCAGTGTTATCACAATACAAACACACAAATAAGTTACCAATATGGAATATTTCCTAGTGTTGACCTCAAACAAAAGTAACCAGTTTTTTTCCCAGAAATAACATGAAAAAGCAACCGGGAAATTACAATCTCATATGAAAACAGAGTACACTTCCCAAGAACAAAGGTCAGAACCAATTTATGTAGAATTTAGAAGAGCTTCTATAATCTGGGAGTTTTCTGTGTGGCAGGATTTTGTTGTTGTCAATGTTCCATCATTGCCTCAGCTGTTACTAAGCAAAGAGGAACATCCTCTTTTCCATTGTTGCAGGGAAGCAAAATTATCTCCCATTTGCGAATCAAGGAGTGTTGTGTCACATAGTTTGCTGATTACATGTGTGTGAGAACTCTCCTCTAGACTCTAACTGATAAGGGTGCTGTGGTGAAATTGGGGCGCTGTGGCCCTCGGCATTAGGATGGCAACCACTGTGCCTTGGTGAGCAGAGATGTGGAAAAGGGAAACCAAGCCTTTTCAGGAGAGAAACAGGAGAGGGGATTTAAGAGGAAGTGTCTGAGAAAGCGGGAGAAGAGAGAGAGCAGAGGAATAGCAGAGAGGATGGAGGCCTTGGAGCTGCCACTGCCCTGTGTGGCAGCAGGGCAGGGAAGGAAACCATACTGTGGGCTTCCATCCCCAACCTGAGTTGGTGAAGAGTCCAAGAAAGTATGTTAGAGAAACTTGTGACTTGTGTAAGCTGAATAGGAAACATGGTACTTGAAAACTTGCTTTGACTTTGAAACTGTGAAACTTGGGAATTGTCTGGAGACCTGTAGAGACTTTAGAGTGTTGCTGTTTTTATCATAAGACATCTGAAGTGGTTGCTGCTGTTGTATTGAGTGCATTTTGCTGGTTTCAGATCACTTTAGAGTTGAAGCTGAAAGAATTTTGGAGCTGTGTCTTTTGGAGGAGGATCAATGATGCCAACTTGGTTTCTTCTTTGGATTTGAATCTCCTACTTTTGAAGGAAGATTGATGACGCCATCTTGGTTTCTTTGGTTCGAAGTGAATAGTTGAGTCTTTGGAAGACGATCAATAATGCCATCTTGGTTTCTTCATTTGTCTTGAAGGTAGGGAAGCTGTCATTTTGTGGACACATGTGGGTAAGAACCTATGTGTAGTTTTTTGGACCAGAGACTGAACTGGTTGATAAGATAACCAAAGGGAGTCTATTGTACTCTCAGTGACTTGTTTATTCTTGTCTTTTAATGAGTAAATCTGTTTTTGCCTCTTCTTAAGCTTAGTGTAGTCTTGCTCTGCTCACACAGGCTGGGACAAACATGATGAGTGGCTGATTTTAAAGGATCAGCTGCTCCTGTTTGTAAATTTAATTAAGTATCCTGCTTTTTTGGTTTTGTTTTGCTACCCGATTTCATAACTTAAGATTTCTATCTATTTATATTCACCCTATTGACATGCCATTACAAATGCTTTCTTACATTGAGCCCCCTCTGTGGAGGTCCCAAGGACCCCTAAAAGGAGCAACAATGAAGGTGAATTTGGTTGGACTTCCACAATGACTGTGGTCAATTGCTGAATTGAGAGCATTTCAGGAAACCTTTGATTTTAAGAAGGGGACAATGAGAGGCAAGAGGTACTGGATTCTCTTCCTCTTTCATCTTAATCCCAGATCACAGAGGATGGAAAGGAGATGTTTATAAGAAATTTTGGTTTACTTTTCTCAGCCTGACAGTGATTATTTTTAAGTGTAAAATTTTTTAACTCTCTTGCATAAAACTCATTGATGTATTTCACCCTATACCCTTAATCCAATAATTTGGAAAAAGACTGTCCAAGGATTATAATGTGATGAAGACAGAAAGACACTAAAGATAGATGGATTTATAGGAATCTTATATACAAGGAAGAAAAACCCTTCCTACATGTTATAATACATATTTTCTCATAACTTTCTGTCAAAACCCTCACATTTTTCCTACTTGCCTACTTCTCATTCCTAGTGGAACTTGATCAGTTATGACAATGAGAGCCAGGCCCTCTGGTGAGTCAATCCTAGTTCCTCCCCATTCCCAACTGAAGAAGCCAGTGAAAACTTGTATCTCAAGTCAGAGTGCCTTTCACACCTCAAAGCTGGGGCAGAATGTATACAGATATGATCACTTAAGTGCAGGCACTATGGAAGTGAGACAGTACCACAGTAGGAGTAGGCCTCAGAGACCCATAGGTCAGGTCCATGGTCTTCACTTGACCGATTGCAAGTGGTTACTAAATCTTTCTGAGCCTCTATAGCTCATCTGTGAAAGAATAATGAAGTTGACATCTTTATACTTGCTAACAGGGATGTTGCACAGCTCATGACTCATTTAATAAAGTCAATTGGACCTTCAAATTTGCTATAATAAACAAATTTTGCTTTTCAGCAATTAAAACTGCTCTAAAAGCAAGCAAACAAAAAGGATGATAAGAGTACCTACTTGAGAGTGGTTGTAATAAGTCAGTATGATGCCTAGCATTTAAGAACTCAAGAAATCATTATCAAAATATTATTTTCTTATTAATATATTTACTTATTAAATATCAAATATTAAAATATTAATTCTAGAGGGTAGAAGTGGAACCTTCTTCCCCTCTCCCACACAAGAAAGTGAGCACTAATGTTATATTCTATTAACCATGACAAAATGCCACTTACAAGTCAGATACAAATACAACAATAATTCCCTTCTGTCTTTCTAGTTTCCATGTAACACTGTATTTTCCTCCAGGTCAAAGCAACTTGTGTATGTAGTTAGGAAGCTACTCCTCACCCCCTGCCATCTTTCTCTCATACTCTGGGAACTTCCAACCTAATTCAACCCCTTGTTCTGTTCTGAACTATTTAGATGGTGGCAGTATCTCTAAATACTTGTTTTCAATTCACTGCTACTTCCCAAGTGACTTCAAATGGCTTCAACTTCCTGACTCATCAGCACAGACACACCCTCCCCTATTACTGCTTCACAGCCTGACAGCAGGTAGAACTTTCTACCCAAGTAGAACTTTTGCTTCTTTCCTTCTTTCTCCCTCATAGTGCAAGTTATTTTCCTTCCTGCTGGTGCCCCACAGTGTACTCACCTTGCCTCCATCATTCAGGCAGAGGCTAAAGTGTTTCTCAGAGTTTTTCTCAGAATCTGAGCCTGAGCCAAATGCAGAAAATTCACTCCCTTTCCTCCTTATGAGGTCCTAAGAAACCTACACTAAATCACATTGGCCCCTCAAATAAAAGGATTAACTTTTCACATTCTTTCCAAGTGTTTGATATGCTAAAACATAGAAACATTTTGCCTTGCCAAAGCAGTCCCAAACTTATATAACTTGCTTTTGCATGAAAGCAATGATATAACCAATGCAACTTACTTTAATGCATATAAATTCAAAATTAAAGAAATATATTTTGTCATATTATCTATCTTGAGCTTGTACTCCAAATATGGAAGGAATTAGGTTGGTTTGTGAGTATGGGGAGTGCACTGGAAACTGGGAGAAAGGAAACAATGATAAAACATAAAAGACTGTTGTCTTCAAGAGGACTTATGGATAGTCACACAAACACTGAGAATGTATTAGATTCAAGAGCATGTGAAGCAGTGGAATAGGATATTATGCCATTGAACAAAATAGGTACCTGGTAGTAAGAGTCAATAATATGGTAAAGAAAATATGTTACACAAATGTCTTTAATACAAATCAGGTCATGGGTATTACAATTAAAGTACCAATTATTGTGAGTGATTAGAAGAAAAGGTTTCAATACATTTTTCATCTTGCCATTAAAGTGAAAAGTAAAGTGAACAACTGTTTTAAATGGTAATTTCACCATTTAAGTTATTCTCTGACTTAAAAATCCTCAATGATTCACCAAAACCCTTGTGAAAAAGACAAGGTGTTGATTTATAGGGTACCTGTCTTGTCACTAGATTCTTCTAATCATAAGTCATACAATACATCATTCATATTCACAAGCATTCTTTTTAAGACTCTAGGCCTTCAAATTTGTGAAGTTACAATCTCCTACTCCCTCTTCTTCCTTACCTCCCAGCATCCCCACTCTAACAAACTCATTTGAATTCCATGTTTCTCATGCAACAAAGTATTAGTCTTTGGAATTTTTTCAACCATTTAAAAAATGAAAAAGTCATTCTTAGCTCATGAGTGATACAAAAATGGGCAGTGGGCCATATTTTATCAACCACTGTGCTGCCCTGTAGCTGGTTCCCAGAGTATGGGCCCAACAGTGTCGGTCTCATGTAGGAACTTGTTAAAAATACAAATGTTCCTACCTCACCCCAGACCTTCTAAATCAGAAACTCCCAGCATGCTGGCAAGTATCTGTTCCAACACAACCTCCAGATGATTCTGATATACACTCAACTCTGAAAATTACTGGTTTACCAACAAATCTCTCCTTTGAAAAAGATCTTTGTGCCTCAAATTCTATCTCCTCTTTTCATCCCTAATACCCACATGATCAGTCAAAACTTTCTTACCATATGTTTATAAAGTAAGAGTGGGAATACCATCAAGTAGCTACGAGAGTTATACAAAACAACTATAAGAGGAGATTCTGCATTCCTATAGTGACAAAAGGTAGGGAGGTCTTCAACTTCACATCCTGGGATTGTTCAGTATTAAAGGAAGAAGCACAGAGTATGCAGGCCTGCTTTGCCCTAATTCATACCTCAAGGTGATGGAACTAAATTATGGAGGAGTTCAAGATAATGAATGAAGCCTTCGCTACTCAAGTGAGCAGCTGGAGCCTGTAAAGATCATTCCCCATTGTTAAAAAAAGAAACTTTCAGACAGAAACATAGTCCCAAGAAGCAAAGTTTGGTGATTAAGTTACCCTACAGGAACTACCAATAGTTATAAGTTCTCCAGGTGGACAGAACCCCATATAATATAATCCCATATAATATAACCCCATATAATATAATATAAACCCCATATAATCCCCCATTTCTATATTTTTTATGCCCTCATGGATTTACTTTTTATTGGTCTCTAAATTATCAGGGTGTGTTAGTCTTTTCAGTGAAATAAGACAATCTTATTGATAGAAAACAGTCACAGGTAGCTATCCCCTATAGGGTCCTAAGCTTGCCCAAAACTGAAAAGATAGCTTTTTCCCATCTCTGCTTATTTATATCACAAGAGTAAAAGTGTTGTCGGTATGTCCTACAGACATACATTGTCCTACAGACAATGGTTGCACCAGATTTAATTACAAAGGATCACTGCCTGTATTAGAGACTAGAGCAATCATACAACCAAAAACATCGAAGATGAAGAAAGAAAGGAAGGGCAAAATGATTATGATGCAGATGTCTTACAGTACTAAAGAAAAAGTAATCTACCATTATGACTCTTGAAAATAATTATAAATGTTTGCATTTGGTAATTGAGTAAAAACTCAAAAAGCTCACAAAGAAATTGATAAGTCTGTACTACATCTAAAGTGTTGCTGGAATATAACAGGGACCAGGAGGATCAGAATTCTCACATGTCTCCTAGGAACAAATAGTGTTTTCTTAGGTGGACAAGTAGGGAAGGAAATTCAGGTTTAAAAAAAAATAGTATGAGAAAAGTGAAAAATGCTGGGGTTACTGGATCCTACAAGAATTGAGACCACAGAAGATAACCCTGAAAACCAGCCAAATCCTTGATCTTTGTATATCATGCTAAGCCCTTTCAGGGCTCATCCAATCCCTTTATCTTTGACCATTCTCTAGTGCTGTGTATATAGAAGAAGATTTTTTTCATGAAAAAACAAAAGTAAAAGTGTGTGAAATTACATTCACTTTATGCTTAGCTGAGTTAGGAAAACCTAAAAAACTGTGAGGAGTTTCCAGCAGATAGAGTAGAGAGAGAATCAAATGAGGAAATTCACATATGAATTATCATTTTATTGTTGACAAGCTCATTAACTAAGTCTGAAATTGTTTTCCCAATGTTCCTGAAGTCAAATGGCAAATGCAGAAGTTATCTGCTTCCAACAACTTTTAAAAAGAATATGAAGTTATAATAAAAATAAAAATACTCACTTAAGAAAATTGGGTACAAGCCTAAAAAAATTAAAGCAAAGACCATTTAATCCCTGTAAAGTACTAATGATGTTATAGTATAAAAATAATACTTTTTCATATAAAGACTGTTTGAAAGCGTAGTTTCATTGATGCAATTTTCTACTGATGTACATATCAGAATATTCACAATTTATTTAACCATTCCTCTATTATTGAACATCTAGATGGTTTCCAATTATTCACTAAATTCTTATAAATGTATCTGTAGGCCCCACAGCAAAGGTGCAAACTGAGGTAGAGGAGATCATTTACAATGGCCAATCACAGTTGCCTGTATCCACAGAAAAACTTCTTCACTGGCAATGGCAGGGGGTAAGACCCCTTAAATCTGAACCATAAAGGTAAAGCAGCAAAACAACAGATATGGGATTGGAGAAGAGAGCCTAAAACAAGAAAGCATGGAAAGACCACAAATAAAAATAGACTGGCTGCCCAACGCAAACTTAAGACTGAAAACCTACCATCAAGGCTCACCTGGTTCTGAGAACATAGTCCTTCACCCAATGAAAAAAACACCACCACAGGAAAGAGAGACTAATGGACTTAACACAGACTAGCAAACAACAAAGAGTGGAGTGTGAAAGAATGAAGGGGGCACCTGAGGGAGGGAGGTGGGGGAGAGAGCCCAAAAACCATTTACTGAGGTTGTGATTTAAAGAATTAAAAATGTAAAAAATGTATCTTTAAATATATTTCTAATGTGTTGATGCTTGAGAATCCTAAAAACAACCTGAGAAATCCCATAAAAGGCATAAAAGAGTGAATACCAATTGCATGTGAAATAGTTTAGCAGGAAACAAGCAAACAACAAAATTAAAGTATACTGCTGGGGGGGGTGAAGGAGATGGAAGGGAATGGTCAGGGAAGGAAGGAAAATTTATTTATATATATATATATAAAACTTTTTTAAAAAGAATTCTGTAAATTTTTTTAAAGAATTCTGTAGGTTCTTCTAAAAGTAACATATACATATCATGTATTTTCTCTCAAAATGCTAGAATGCATCTCCATAAAATGGGGAGGAAAATCACAGTCCAGAAAACGGGCATCATTTTCCTTGCCCCTGTTTACATGTAGTCATCTTGGATAATAAGTCCAAGTATGCCATGAACCAGATTTCTTGAGGGGGGGACTTAACTGGGAAATAGAAGCAGAGCTGAGTGCACAGGTGAATCAATATATAACTGAACATGTGTGGACTCAGGCTCTCTTGTTTCTGTGGCTTGATTTATACCCTTGTGCTGCTGGGAAAGAGACTTGGAAGAGATATGTGGAGGGGAAACATGGAGAGACAATTCGATGAGATATTTGGAAGAGAAACGTGGGTGAAAGACACATGTGGAAGCTTTCCTTGGCAAAGACAATGGCAGCCATTACCTTGATTTATATTTTTGTCTCTTTCTTTCTGCCACCGAGCTACCTAACCTCTTTCTTGTTTTTTCCCATGAGAAGGTTATTTAGACTTATCGCAAACTTTTGGGCCTCAGCAGTCCTACTTTGGACCGAAACTATTTGACTAGGCATTTGACTACGAAGGGATGGGTAATTAAGAGAGTTTTATTGGCAAACTATTATTAGACATATTCTTTCTTTTCCTCTGTCTCTACATACTAATTCTATAAAAGATTGTTCACAGTAAGAGTATGCTTCCTTCACCTTTATGCACATAAACTGTCAGATCCCTTTCAGAGCATTCAGCCCTTAATAGTTTAAGATCCTTTTAACTCTCAGTTCTGCACCAACAAAGATCCAGCATGATTTTGAAAGAAATATGACACATTGATTCTAAAAAGTGTAAAGATGGCTAAGATACAAGTAGCTAGAACAATTTTGGAAATTTTGCCAGGTATTAAGACATACCACAAGACCTCAAATAAAAATACTTGCTTTAAAAAGACAGGAATAAAGAAATAGATCAGTGGAATGAAATAGAGATTCCAGAATGAGATTTACATATATAAAGAAACTTTATAAATAGAGATGTCGATAAGCCCCGTCCGCCAGCGGGTGATGGCGGCTGCCCGCGGCCCAGGCAGAAGCTCGGGCGCCCCGGACCCCCTAGCCGGGGGGGGGGGGGGGGGGGGGGGGGGGG
>PVHY01000585.1:0-214870 GCA_004024945.1 Uropsilus gracilis
CTTCTTTTTTTTTTTTTTTTTGAGACGAGGTCTGTTTTTGCCCATGGAACTGCAGGCTCACATTGTCTGAGGTATCACAGATTCAAGCAACCCCCAGCCTCAGCTTCCCAGGTAGCTGGGGTTACAGGCACGTGCCACCACGCCCAGCTATATTTTTTTGGGGGGCCTAGGTCTTGCTACGGGTCCCAGGCAGGACTTGAACCATGATCCCTGGCCCCTGCCACTTCATAGGCTAAAGCTTGCAGGCATGAGCCACCATGCCCATGATCCCTGGCCCCTGCCTCTTCATAGGCTAAAGCTTACAGGCATGAGCCACCATGCCCAGCTTAATTTGGAAATATTTTCTTTAACACTCATATAATTGAAATGTTTATAAGCATCTGACTCTATAGTCTCATTCTATGTTACATATAGACAAAAAGGTATTGGGGCATGTTTTATTTTTATATTCACTAAATTTTCTAGGAATGCAACTACACTGTCTTATATGTAAATGTCAATCTATTTTTTGTTTATTTGTTCTTATTATCAGATCTTTAATCTCAAAATTCTCTAGGAATTCTACTCTCTCTAGATTAAGGCCTAGCATGGAATTAGAGGTAAAGGCCTTTTTCCTGATCATGTACCTGAGAGTACCCTTCCCTACTAACAGGAGGTAAGGCATCTTGAATTCAGCAAAGTATTTCTCACTGAAATTTGGAGAAGAGCTGCTGTAACTCTAGTGACTATGGTCTTCTTTTCTTGGTTTTGCTAAATTTTCCTAGGACAAAGGGACCTCCCAAGAAGAGGTAATCACAAGCTCATCCTTATCATACCAGCCTAAGGGGAAAGGAAGCAATTTAAAAAGGGGGAGAATCCAAATAGAGAGCCCTGAACATAGCAGAACTTGTAACCCCTTAGTTCCTCCCTGGGAAAACTCTTCCAGCACAATGACCTACTTTGTTCTTCTATTAATGGTGAGAAAGCAAGACTTAAAGCTACTCCTATGCTGTATATTTAGAACTTAAAATAATTCACTATGGTTATTTTCTTTGTAGCTTCAGTAATGTTCTCAAAAGGGGAAAGAACATAGTAATTATAATCTATAATAATTATAATGATAGATTTAATATGCACAGTTGTTTCTATGTAGGAATTCTTTTATTACTACATGAATTACTGTGTTAGAAAACATAATCTGCTGGTATGTGTCATTGTATTAAATAATTGCTATATGTTACAACATTTATAAATTTTCCATAAAAATTTACCACATATGAGTGCTCTGACATTATGTTTTTATTATCCATTTTCTCTATCCCGACTTAATCTCCGTCTACAACACTTATTATTGATTTTCAAAAAAGGGGTCATCTGAGATCAAACACATCTACACATACAAACACTGGAAAATGCCCTAGAAATTATATGTTTTTATTTAAATGACTGATTTATTATGAATATTACATTGACATGCTAATCCAGAGCTTTAACACCCAGTATGTAGTTTGTGGACTAATAGTGCTGACATAACCTGGAACTTGCTTGAAATGCAGTTTCAAGAGCAAATATCAATATCTATATTTGAAGACCCTCTTTTTGATTTATACCATTAAAGTTTTGAGAAGCTAAAAGCTTCAGCATTATGCATAACTGTTCTAGAAGTGTCCCAATAATAAATATTGCAGGCTTTGAACCATTTAGTCTATGCTGCAACTGCTGTACTCTACAGGTATAGTACAAAACAGCCATAGATCATTTGTAAACAAATGTGTGTGACTGTGTCTCTACTATATTTTATACATATAATACTTCATAAATATTAAATTTGAAGGTAATAATTCGCATGCCATAAACTACATTTTTTTAAATGTTTTCCTCATCATTTGAACATGTAAAATCCTTTTTACCCTGATGGCACAATAAATTACTTTAGTGTGACTTTTTATGCAGAAGTAGTAGGATATTTGAAAAGTAAAAAGAATTGCAAATAGAATGCATCTAGTCTTAAATACTTGCAAAACATACTCAATATGAACTGAATAATAAAGGAATAAATAGGATAGTCATGAAAAGAAAATATCCTTTATTATGTAAGTAATATTATTTCTAGTTTTATACATGATTTCTAGCTTTATTTGTGGATGGAGGAGTGCAGTTTGCTTAATTATTTTATTGGAAACAGAAAATAGTGATTTTGTGATACAAAGAACATCATTTACTGCTTTGATTGTGTGAAAGGAAAGGTAGTTTGATTATAGTTAGTGATTTAAAATGAAGGATGAAGAATGGTAAAAGAGAAAACAGTGCTTTAAGGAATCTATACTAGGAAAGAGGATAATGAAATTACCAGGTGGTTGGGGTTTTTGAAGGACTGTTGCTGTTCTTTTTACCGTGGAGAAACTTCAAAACATTTAAACAATTGCTTTAATCTTGACTGAAAAAGAGAGTAGGAGCAAGTAATTGATGTGAAGTTCATAAGAAGTTGAAGGAAATAATTCAGTGTGCATTTGGAGAAACTAATGGTACATGAAGGAACTAATTTAGTATCTAATATAACCAGTGGATGAAGAAATGGGTGATCCTATATTCAAAAGTGAATAATATTTAAGATGTAAAAATCATAATTCCAACTTCAGTCATCATAAAAAAAGTTTTATATTTCTAGTACAGCCATGTTTATTTGTTCAATAATTTCTTAGATGTTTTTGAACTATACTGGCAGAGTTTAATAGTTGTAACAGTGGCCTTGAGTGTAAAATCTAAAATACTTGTTATTTTGTACCTGAATTTTAGGAATGCATGGATTGAGAAGTTTAATTTAGGGTAGAGGAATATTTACTCAGAGGATACTTACAGAAAAGTTTCTTTTAGAAATAGAGATGTCCAAGTAAGAATGTCCAAGCAGTAACCATGAGATTCAAGCTTAGGAAGAAGCTAATCATTTGGTGATTTCAAAGGAATTGAAACTGTTGTTGGGTAAGCCAAGGATTTGAATACTGTAATCACTTATAATGACATGAGATATGTGCCACGGTCTCTGATGAAAGATTCGAGGTAATAAAGAGACTGTGGGAAGGACCAAAGGGGAGAATATAAGTTACTTCAACATCTATTCAGGTGGGTTTTTTTTGTTTTGTTTTGTTTTTGTTTTTGTTTTTGTTTTTGTTTTTAAAGGAGACAGAGTAATTGCCTTCGATAAGGGTGGTTACTGAAACTGATGCAGTCTTGCTACTGCTTTTTCCACAGCACTAGACTTGAGGGTTTAAAAAGACACCATACCTGTTGGGGGAAGGAAGAGATAAATGCCCAGCTTTATTAACAAAACTAAACAAGCAAACAAAACACAAGGTTTGAATACTACTGAAGGAACAGAAAATTTTTTTGCTCAAAATTCTCATTATGTCGTGTGTATATTATTGCCAAATATAGATTTAAACGATTATCTTATTTACATTCAGAACGGAGTGATATGATTTAAAATGTACTTCTCAAAATTTCTGTATACTACACTCTCTTTATTGATTATATTCTAACATTTTATAAGCTAAAAACTATATACCTAAATCTGATTGTTATTTTTAAAATGCTTTATTTAAAATTGACATCCAGTAAATTGCACACACAGCAGATGTATTAACTTTTGATACAAGTCCATTCAGATTTTCTCTTCTCTCCAGTGAAATCTCTCATAAACTAATAAGGTATAAAGAAGCATTTGTAAATTTATATGGAAAAATGTTGAGTGTTCCTATACTCAAAAAATAACATCAAAGCATACCAAATAAGACATAAAACCTAAAAGAAAACTAACAAACATACAGTGAAAGCGGGAATAGAATGACAAATGCTCAGCCTGTGCCAAACAGTTCCTGAGAAAGAACATGGTGTGGCCACTGTCTCGGCTCTGCAGGCTGCTACCTTTGGAACAGGTTGAGCTCCACACCAATACTGAATGCTGCTTTCCCTTTTGTCCAAAAGTGAAAATCCTCTTTGAGTTTCTACCCGTTCAGGAAAACAGGTACTAATGTATGTCTTTTGTAAAAGTGAAAATAATAACTTGAGCTTCCAAAAAGTAGGGACACAAAACTCATGAAAGCATCACTGTGTTCAAAATGGTGAATACATGCATTAACCCCCCAAATTTATTTATGTTTAGCTATTAATTTCTCATGATAAAAATATACTTAACTTTCACTTGACTATTTGATATATTTTCTTTCATTTTTAAAATCTTTTTTCAGTAATAAGTAAATGAGATGAATATATACCCCGTAAAGAATGTAAATTTGGCCAGAGTTTGGTAATTATTCTGTTAAGTAATGTTATATCAACATGCAGGTAGTGAATATTTCTTTTAAAATGCCTCTTAATGAGTCTCTTTTACAAAGAAATCTTTGAAGTGAATAGTTCTAAGATCAGATTTTATAAAATATTTTGCTCTATAGATTTGTTTAACATAGTTTTCAAAAGTATTTATGTCTAAGTTCTGATCTTGTTAAAAAAATATGAGCTTGTTGATATGAATAGTAAGATATTAGTTCTTTATTCAGAGGAACTCCATTGCCTTTTGCAAAGGTCATTCATTTCATTAGTTGGAATAGAGAGGTACTGGGTTGACTCTTACCTCCATCTTTTCAACAATTCAAAAGAGAATTCCGTATGTATAGCAATGCATCTAAATATGTGGAATATTAGGATTGACACAGAGCCAGCGTAATATTGAAAAAAAGCAGTAATCCTTCTAATTTTGAGAGTATATGATAAGATAGTTCTTAAGAGAGAAATCAAGATACTTTAACCCATTGTTCAAATCATAGAAATAAAAAGATAAAGTATTTGTAGACACCCTACATATCTTTTTGTACCCCCAAGATAAAATACAATTTATTTAAATATTTTTAAATGCTGTTAGTGCAAAAAATTACAAAAATGTTTTTATAGTAGGGCTTTAAATATAATATTAGTTTCAAAATATTTATTCTAATTAAATTTGCTTATTATAATGAAAATTTCCATTAAAGATGTTAGAAAATAATGCTGAGTAAAAGGCAATATTTGATTAAGGGTACTCAACTACATGTTTAATAGTTAAACATGCCCCTTAACTATAAATAGTGGTTTGTTGAAAAAAAAACTTCATATGAAAACATCTTAACAGATGTTTGTAGTTGGTTGAAGTAAAAAATTAGTGTTTTGCATTACAAAATATAATTTAACAATGTGCAAGATTTATGTGTTTACTAATTCTGTCTTTTTAACATTTTGGCTTAAAATTCAGTTTCTTATGGCATAAAACATGGATTTATGAAGGAAGAACTTTATAGGTAGAGAAGATAGAAAATTCAAGGTTCCTGAACCAGGAGTATGATTAGTCAGGCTGAGTACTGTCAAAAAGTTAATGTAACTCTTGTGGGCTAAGGGAGAGGAATAATTGATAAATTGGGAGACGGGTGTGGCAAAGGCATCAAGATAGACCTCATAGATTACTATAAGGATTTGACTTCCATGATAGGGGAAAGAAAAGTATTAGTGGGATTTCTGCTTGTCCGTGCCAGGTATAGACAGGCCAACCATGCCCCTGAAGGCTCTGCCTTCCCTTGAAGTACCTTTCTGATGGGAGGAGGAAGGTTGAGGGAGGAAAACTACCAGGCATGCCAGCCAAAGATGGGGGGGAGGCTATTAGAAGGGGGTAAAACACCCGCTCTGGTTTATTCCAAATCCAGGCAATCCTCACCAGGAACAGCCAAATTACTAATTCAAAGGCAGATTCACATGAAGATGGAGGTGGGGAGAAAGAACAAAGACCTGGGACCAATGAACATTTCATATTCATGGGACACAGGACTGTGAGACACAGGACTGTGAGACCAATTATAGTGACACGCTGTCTCAGATATACACCCACAAGACCACAGAGACAGGGCAGCAGCCCCATGATCTTCCAGACCAACCATCCACCAGTGTCTATCCTGATCAAGAAACTTTTTTATATGGGTACCTGCTGGAAAAAATACTCCCAATGCCAGAGACCTGAACTACAAAGCAAAGAAGAAACAAAATTTGACAGAAACTGGGTTGGAGAAAAAACAAGTAAGAAGGAAGAGGCCCTGAAAGGATCCAAACATGTGAGAACTGACTACTTGTAACAAAGATACACCTGGAAAACTAAGCACAAGATACTGTGCCCCTGGAAAACACATTTTCACCTGGGAAAAGGATATTGCTCCAGGAAAGAAAAGGAAAAATCCAGTGGGCTAAAATTTGACCAAAAGCTGGAGATGGACCAAAAGATGGACCGAAAGAGGAGATGGAGAGACCAGAGGTGGGGACAAAGGGAAGAGGAGGAGGGAGGAATACCCCCAAAGGAAAAAGAAAAAAAAAAAAAAGAAATGCAAACAAATCTTACATAATAATAAATAAAATTAAGGAAAAAAAAGTATTAGTGGGTAGGGACCTAGATACTAACTTTTATTGAGATGGAGGAAGCAGGTTTACTGATTTGGGGACATAGGGCAGTTTAAAAACTCAAAGCTGTACATTGAACATCTTAAAGAAAAGATGTTTATTAAACATCCAAACAGAAGTATTTAGATGGCAATGGTTATAAAAATCTATGAGTTTAGTGGAGTAATTTTATTAGTGTAAATTCTTAGTACAAAGATGTTATAAAGAGTTACATGAGATTATTGGAGGGCGAGATTAATGTGCGTTCCTTCAAATAATTAGTACTTCTTGGAGATGTGTGTGTACATATATACATTTTTGTTATAAGTACCTAACCTTACACTTACACATATATGGAAGCCAGTCCTGGAAAACTTCATGTTGGATGCTGAAAGACAAAGTAGTTAATCAGAAGAGAAGGATGTAAAGTAGGAAAGGAATAACTCAATGGAATATACAAATATGAACTTGAATCCAGTGAGAACAAACTGAAACCTGTGTCAACAGTTGTTGCTTTTGACCTTGATGATGGGTGTTGTGCAGAAACTATGATTCTTATTAGTCATGGAGTTAAACATGCATACCAACTCTCTGAGATAAAAAAAAAAAAAAAACCCTGGAGTTTCCTGGGAAGTTAGCAGTTGCAATAGCAAATAGAGAGACAACATGTATTACATAATGGTTGCTATTTCTCTCAATCCTCCAAATTTCTCAGGTTTACCTTTTGGTTCAACCTAACTGGAAATAGACATGAAAAAGAAATTCTTGAAAAAAGAGCTCATTTTAGCCCAGTTGACACAATGCAAACCTTTAAGACTGAATACAGATAGAGAGAAAATGATGCAGTTGTTCTGAATTTTGTGGTACTCAAAAATTTAAAGGCCACAAATGTAAAGTTTCCTAGAAAGTTTTCCTTAAAACACAGGGCATTGATTCCTAATTGTTGCTGGCTACAATGAGAATGTAATAACTAGAGTTTGGATTGTGAGACCTATTAGCCTCCAAACCAAACTGTTTCTAGAAGTCAAATTCGTCATAGTAAAACCAAGTTGTTTTGGGCTCTACTACTTGCAACCAAATCTTACTCAAATCAACAGATTGGATCAAGAGAAAATGAGAAGTAAACAAATGAAGACAGTGTTTAAATAATATTTTGAAGGAACTTTAACTATACACTGGAACTCAGAAGTAGTTTTATAGCTGGAGGATATGTAGTATTGGGGCAAATCTACTTTTAAAAAAAACTTTTTTAATTTTAAATAATTTATTTATATATAAATTGCACATCTTTGTGATCTCTGGGGTTCACCATCCCCTCCCGACCTTTTCCACCCTGCCCCCTGCCAAATTGTGTACTTTAATTTAGTTATTGGTTTGTTTTGGCTCTTCTGCATGGCTTTTTGTTTATCTTTTCTATGTCCCACATAGTAGCGAAACCATTTGGGTTCTGTCTTTTTCTTTTTGACTTGTTTCTGCTAATATGAATACTTCTAAGTCCATCCATGTTATCATAAAATTGTCCAATTTTTAATTGATGAGTAATATTCCATTGTGTATATATATATACATACCACATTTTTTTCATCCCGTCATCTGTTTTCAGACATTTCAGTTGCTTTCATGTCCTTGCAATTATAAATAGTGCTGCAATAAACATCTGAGTACAGGTGTCCCTTTGTACCCACATTGAAGTTTCCTTTGGGTAGATTCCCAAGATAGCAATTGCTGGAACTTTACTTTTAACATAGGAAACATTACTACATTTTTTTAGTGTTATAGGATTGCCCTATGGAAAAGGACTAAATTGACTCAAGGAATTGTGAACTGAATAATGGAATAACAGAAATTTTAGGGAAAAAATGATTATTTGACTATTCAGAATAGAAAAATATATCTTAATTATTCTTATCCCATATAGATATCAACATTGTAATTTAAAACTATAGAAATAGCATTCTGGAAAAGCTTTTAAAAACTGTCTAAAGAAAGTTAGCAGCTTTTTAAAAATCAGGTAGTCAGAAGAAATAGATGAGAGTCTATATTTATAATGCTGCTATTGTATGTTACCAATGTCATTGGAAATGAATGATAAAGTAGAATTTTAATTTTAAAACTTATGTCACCCGAGATCCTTCATTCAATTTTCACTTTTAGTTGCAACACACATTGCTGTTCCTTGTATCTTAGTCTTGGATTAAATATACCAATCTAAGTGCGGGAACATGACAAACCAATTAGATTTCCATGCTTAGCTATTAAAATTTCATTCAAAGTGTATTGTTTTTATGGAAATACCATTTTTATACCTTTACTAACAATAAGTGGTCCACTTTCAGATCATTTAGCAATATATTAAACTTATCTTGCAATTAATTTTAGTTATATCTCAAGACACATATACTAATTTATCCTTGGTAATATGCTTATCTTTTAGTCCTAGCTAATACAAAATGAAATTCTAGCTTGACATGTTCTTTCTGCTGCATCTTTGGGTAAAAGTATTAATTTTTTGTTGTTTTTTTATATTTTTGGCAAGCAATTGGAGTGATGTTGGGATTTAGAATAGTTGATATTTTCTAATTACATTTTTTGCATTATTTATCACATTATAAATATGTAGTTTTTAAAGGAGGGATAGCAATTGTACCTTTACTGCATGGTAGTAGCAGTAGTAGTAGTGCTGTTGGTATGAGACACAGTTATCTTGAACTCAGGGACAATTAAATTTAGAATACTCCAAGCTATCAAATTATTTGTTAAGTTTGTCCAATTTTAACCAACTCTTATCACGTTTTCTATTTATTACCTTTGTTTCTGACACATTATAGTCATCTCTTCAAAATATAGAGCCTTTCTTTAAGAAATATTTCCTGAACAGAAGTCTTAATGGGTTTAAATTTAAAAAAGCTATTTCAGTGACATTTAAATTATTTCCACCTAATATGGTAAGATCCATTTTATTAGCGATGAAAAGTGGCGATGCTTAAATTATAAAGTGCATTATTATCTTTTATTAAAATGTACCTTTATTTGTAATGAAAAAAAAAATTGTGAGCAGAAATAGGTTGTAATGTTTTACAATTGAAACATGTAGTACCAGTCCTGGCCTCCATACGGTGCTAGTGTTATATACTGGGACATAACAAGTCAGAACTACCTAATGCAAAATAACCACGCAGGTCGCTCTTGAAAACCTGTCTCAATAGTTGAAATAACAAATTGAAATTAAAAGGCACTGTATCTGCAATTCTGTGTTGTGTAAAATCTGGCTTTTATTTAATAAATTTTGTTTTGCCAAATCATCTCTGGAAATTATAATAAAACTAAATAAAGGTGACATGAACTAGTGAGTTTAGAGTTCTCATTTCATATTTGGTATCTCCCCAATAGATTTAGCACCACATTCTTTTTTCTTTATGTTGTTTGCTCTCTTTCATGGCTGGTTACTTGGAATGATGTTAAGGAAAGGAAGCCCTTGGGAGAAAGGAGCTTCCAAAGGACTTTTGCCAGATTTTTCTTTTTTTTCTAGTCATTGTGATTCCTTTGATCTTGAAAATTCACTTTCATAGCCAAAATGTGATTTAGATTAAATATTTTGATTTTCTGTCAGATTCTTCACAAATTAAAGTTAGTCATTTCCATTTATTTTAATGTAAAACAGGTATATTCATTGAGTTGGTGGCAGCTTTATGTGATATATAAAATTTTATATCCATCTGCCAACTATGACAGTAGAAGATACTACTAAATATTTAAAAAGCGTTTGGCCTTTTTGCTTACTTTCTTGCCAACTGACTAATGAGTAATTGCACTGACTTTCTTAATCCTTCATCTCCTTTCATTATGGGATTTAATTGTCTTCTTCATTTTCTGTTTACACATTGACTTTTCACCCTCTGTAAAGACAGTATAAACCACTAAAAGAAGTAATCCAAATAATTAACAGAAAGAAACTATTTTTAGAATGTCTTATAAATATCACACAATCAATATTTTTGGAATAAATCACTTCATGCCAACTGGTTTGATTTGGTTTTAGCAGTGGTAGTTAATCATAGAGATGCAGAAAACTGCAAGAAGATGGAAGACTTTAAATAAAGAACAAAAGTTTCAAAACTAATCACATCGAATTGTCACTTTGCTTTCTAATTTCTTATTTTCCTTTTTTTTAGAGTAAATAATCCAGAAACTACCCTTAAAAAGAATCCACCTTTTGAACAAAATAATGTAAGCATAAGTAACTGTTTTTATTTTAAATCTTTTCCTGGAACTGTCTCTCTTCTCTTGTAGCCAGGGTTAGAAATAAGTGTTTGAGGATTGATTTTGTTTGCCCAAATAATAATTATTACCTGAAAAATTTTTAAATAATGATTTTTTTCCACAACCTCCATAGTTTACATATAAAAGATAATTAACAGGAACTGTATTTATTTAGTTCCTCTAGAATTTGTTCTTTAGTAAATTTTATCTACTGTATTTAGCTCCAGTGTTGTGCCTGTTACCAACCTAATAAAATATTGATCAACCCTAACAGTCTACAAGGCCTAGTACATAGTCAATTAAGCAAATCACCAAAATTTTAGCTGGGCATTCTGATCTAAAATGGACTGACCCAATGTTGAGCTCTCTGACCTAATCTTCAGCAGAGGACTTAATATTAAGTGAGTTCAGTCACAGAAGTAAGTTGTCAAATAAAGTGCCAATTGCTTAAAAAGACTTTATTTAAAACTATATATATTTCACAATTAAAATGTATTATGGTAAGTTTATCAAGTAATAATTTAGAAAAGTCATCATGAAGTTTTTCTAAATAATAATCTCTTGGATGACAAGTTACAGGGTGTATTATGCAGCATCTATTCAAACAGTCACTGTTTGAAGTAGTCTCTATAGCTTGCTGTTATTTCATTTCAGGCGAGTTTCTCAATATCTTTTACCCAGTTTTTTGCTTGTTTTTTTTTGGGGGGGGTAAGTAACAATAAAATATTTATATATTGCTTCAGAGTGTTTTGGGGTTAAATTAGATTTTATATTAATGTGCATGGGACAGTGCTTAGAATGTAGAAAACAGTATCATTATTTTATTCCATTAAAATGGAATTGGTTTGAGGTACTGTGCTAAATATCAAAGATAATATAAGCTATTCATCTTTAATGTCATCAACATTTCACAAATATATGTTACAAGAAACCCAGAAATCAATGAATTATAATATATTATGGAAGGATCTGTTATATTTTTTAAAAGCAAATGATTGAAGTTCTGCCACTTACAAGCCATTTGTAAATGTTTCTGCTTTTCTTTATGTCAAGGACCTAAAGGAAAAAGAAAATAAACCTACTGTAAGTTAGATGAAAAGAGTTTGATGTTCCATAAAATGCAAATTTTGTTCAAATTTTAAGTTTTTTCTCTTCAGAATGATTGGGCATATTGGAAAAGTTGTAGCTCAATTTATTGAATTGTCAGCTAGTTAACTGATGACATCAGAATAACATCAGCCAAATCTTGTCAGGCAGTAATTGAATTGGACCCTGGATGTACTCATTAGTGGTATTCCATTCTTTGGAATGGATTAAAACTAATATACAACTACTCTCAAAAACATTCAAACCCGGAGTAAATTAGCTGCCTGTTTCCTCACCTTGAATCACTGAGTATGAGAAAAGTCAACCCATACTTCTGGAACCATCACAGATTCTGTGAATAGAGCATAAGGACTGATTGCAAAAACAAGTATAATTAGTCTTCATCAATAGAGCTCAGCTGTAGTGATGGTGGCAGTAACAGCTATACTCAGTCATATTGGTGGACTTTTAAGATATCAGGGTCAACAGGCATAGGAAAGGATTAGTAAATCTGAAGTGCAATGTAATTTTATTTTTAGTTCTTAAATTGATATTTGTCATTGCTCTTACAGTATTTTGGCTTATGGAAGGTTTTAAAATGAAGATGTTCTTTACATATACAACTACTTTAAACAATCTCATTTTTTTAAATTAACATTCAACTGAAAAACACATGGGCAAACCAATTCCATTCTAAAACTGAGATAGGTATCACTTTATCTCTTCTTTAGCCCCTAAATATCCGCATCAATCTGAGTATATTATTAAGTTCTTATGAAGTAAGTTTTAGTGATAGGAAGAAATGGAGTATCAGTAACTTGTTGATGCTATATATTTGTCCCAGAGTGTGTTTACCATACCCCAGACGGTAAAGTGTGTACTTTTAGTCAGGAGAGGCTGTGCTGTGGTAAAAAAAAATAAATAAATAAATCGAGCAGCTTAATATAACATATGTTTAGTTCCTGCTCATAAAATGTCAGCTGTGGGTCTTGGTAACCTTCCAGGGCAACTGTCCCCAATTTTGCTGATTCAACAATCAAAGATTCTTCAATCTCAAGATTTAGTGTAAGATATTTTAATGTACTGAAAGGATTTAAGAAACAATTGATTAGGAGTATTTCACCTCCTCAACCCAGAAGTGACACACATCATTTTTGCTCATATTTATTTGTCCAGAATTAGTCTAATAATTTCATAACTGCCAAGGAACTGGCATGTGTATTCTCACCTATATTTTGCATATATCTTCCTGAACAGAAAGGAAAGAAACAAATGGATATTTTTGAGGCCATTGGTAGTAACAGGCTACCATAGTATATGAGGTTATTTTTAGTAGTACAAAGATAAACTTTTGTAATTTTGCTTATTTTCACATGTACTTGAAACATATAAGCAACTCATCAAGATTACTAGGTAATATTTTCATTTTATTGAAGCTGAAATTTAAAGTTCTGTGCTCTTATGGCAAACATGATGAAAGTGATAAGATGTTTAAAGCTTGAGCATCACCTAGCCAAAGGGACCACTGTAAAACTTAAATTTTAAAATGTACAACTCTAGGTAAACTGAGAATAAGAGGTGAGACATAGGGATTTGATGTTTTGCTATAAACTACAGCAAATAATCCGAATCGCATTCTGGGGAGGATTGTTTTAAACACTAGTTCTTCCAGAGTTAAAACTGGGGAACCAGTGACAGAGTTCATCATGGGAAATTCTGTACCACTTGATGAGTACTTAGTCTACCCCACTGCCCTTTTTTCTCACAGCCACGTTGAGACAGTAGCAACAAAGGGTGATTTTGAAATGAGACATCTGGCTAACATGCAGTCCTCGCAGAATTGTCATTTCCCTTCTTGTCTAGTTTTCCCTGTTGTGCAATAGTGTTCAAACTTGTAGTCTAACTCCTCTCAAATCAAAGTGATTGTCAACAGATATTGTTGCTACCCCAACACTCTTCAGTTCCCTAAAGCTATTACCACTCTTGATACTATGTCAGTGTTCGTCATTTTTTTTTTGCCCATTTTCTTGTTTCCCAAAGGTACTTGAAAAATCTCTTCCAAACACAACTTTTGTTCTGGTTTGTCTGCAACGTTCTTGGGTTGTATGTGATTAACAGAAATCACTTTTACTCTCAAACATGCTTTGTTCAGATGTATCCTGCTCCTGGAGGGTTCTTCTTGTTTTATTTTATGATGGGAATGGCTGATTTGGTCCCAAGGATGCATCATCCCATTGCTAGTGACTAAAGCCATGTGCTATAGCTGAGACTGGATAATTATGGATATTTAGTAGACTTAATTGCCTTTTTTTCCCACTATTTGCATGTTTTTCATAAGTTTTTAGGGGCCGTGCATGGTGGCTTGTGCCTATAAGCTTCAGCCTATGAAGCGGCCGGGGCTAGGGATCGCGGTTTGAGTCCCGCCTGGGGCTCATAGTGAGACCTAGTTCCAAAAAAATAGCTGGGCGTGGTGGTGTGTGCCTGTAATCCCAGCTAACTGAGAAGCTGAGGCTGGGGATTGCTTGAGTCTGTGGTACCCCGGGCAATGAGAGCCTGCGGTTCCACGGGCAAAAATAGCGAGACCTATTTAGGTTTGATTGAGGGTAAACCAAAGCATTTGGGGGAGCTAAAGGGAACTCAGTCATTCTAGTGTGTACAGCAAAATGCCCTAACCTAATCTGAAATATATAATGTAAAAGCATTTATTATATTAATTAATAGCAATAAATAGCTTGAATGTTTATAACATGCATTTATAATTTCTATTCCCCCACAATCATTTAAAAGTGTGAATTTTGTATCCTAACAAAACATTTATAATGTCTTAGTTTTCAATTCTATACAAGAGAACAGGCACTGTACAATCTTAAGTAGAATTTCAATTGTATAAGAGTAGCCATAATGTCATGATTTGTAATAAAAGTTATCCACAGCACATTTACTTTTCCTGGAATCTTACCCTTAGATAACACCTATAAAAGCTGCTATTTACTTTCTGGTTGTTTTCTTTTTTTTTTAGTTCTGAGAGAAAGTAAAAGAGGATTCCAAAAGTACAGTGCTTCACACTTAAAGCAATGATTAGGTCTGTGGGTCATCAGACTGGCTTTTAAAATATGCAAGTGCCTACAGAGACCACCCCAGGTTAAAAATCTCTAAATACTTCATGCTGCTTTACTGTTAAATAATGTTTAGAGTTTGTTATATTTTGTAGCCCTTGGAAATCTAATTATTTATAATATCCAGCAACATTTACATTTTGCTAAATATACTCTGCTTGTATTAGAACATATTTTGCTTAGAAAATGGGTAGTGAATACCTGACTACTTGTTTATATTTAAGGTAAATTTTCAGGGTAGTCTATTTTTTATCTTTTGTCTTGTAATTAAATTATTTGAGGAACATAATTCCCAACAAGTAGTGTTAACTGTTACCACTTAAAATACAGAATAGTTGAAATCAGTTGTTCACCTTTTAACACTCAACTGTCAAATCAACTATGTCTTCAAATGTATTGGTATCTTAAAATAATACCATTCATTCCGTGCCAACAGCTATAGTGTTTAGTTTAGTTTTTGAGATTGATTGAAAGTAGACAGTAAAGTTGACCTATTGTGTTGCCTTATTTACACAAACATAGTGTCTTGAAAAATAAACTCTGAAAGTGCATAACAGTTGAATCCTAAGGTATTTCACATCCGGAGCTTTTAAATTTAAAATTCTAGAATCTGTTGCTAGAATCTGTTGGTTAGAGAATCCCTACTTTCCCATAGTTACCTTACCTACAAGAATGAAATGTAATTTTTCTTAAATTTGAGGTGAAATTTATGACTTATTTAAAAAAAATCCTTTTAGTAGATTTGGAGAATTTGCCTACATAAAAGAGTTTGTTAAACACATCTATAAAACAATCACAGATAACATTTCTTTCAGTCTCCTGAAACAGCTTTCCTTAAAAGAATTCTAAAACGTAATCAATACAAAAAAAAAAAAAAGCAAGAAAAATTAATCCTTAGTGAAAACATTGAAAAAAATCAATTTTGATACTGGATGGTGTTAAATAGTTTTCAGTGAATTTGTATTTATTCAAGAGTTTAATTGTGGTGTGGGAGCGTTAAAACCCTTCCTGACAATAACGCCTTTTCTGTCACATTCTTAAATAATCAGCCTATTATATATCATTCTCCCCCCTGCTTAGACCCCCCCCCTTCCCATCAAGCCTCGATCAGAGTGACGTGGGACCAGTTATATTGGCAGAGAGGGTGGGAGCAGGGCACGTGGACCAGAAACACTTCCTAGAAACAGCAAGTAAGCTGCTCAACCCTGCCTGAACTTTGCCTGTAAACAGCACGCTGACAGAAAGGCATCCCTGCTGGGTGGATCCTGCAACTCCTGGAGGGAATGGCACTTCTTGTTTTTAATTAGCAAGGTGAAAGGTGAATTAGAGCTAGCTGTTTGGCAAGTCAGCGCAAGAGACTTAAACAGTCAAAAGAGAAGAGCTTCACGGGTGAAGGTAGTGCGTGTGCTCGGGTTGGGTTTTTTTTTTTTTCCTTGAATGAATTGCAGAAGTGACTAAAGGAAATACAGTTTCTTCCTGAATCTACCGGCATAGTTACAGAAGAGAGCTTTAGACAGGACCTGGCTCTGAAGACTCACTCCTTGGAATGTCCGGTTGCTCCTTACTTATAAACAACTGTCCTGAAGAGAGAAAGGTCTTACATAGCATAGAACTGCCTGACAAATGGCACTTTGGAATTGTGCTTTCTGATGACAACGCATTCGGTTTTTGACAAAGCCTCTTGCATGCTGCCCCTGGAGGGGAGTCCTAAGTAAAACTCAAGCCGCCTTAAAGTGAGGATCAGAGGACTTGCACGGCAAGCACAGCACAGCGGCATGGCACCGACTGGACAGGTTATCACCTTGCTCCTGTGGGGTTGCGTTCTGGAGCTTTGGATAGGAGCTCACACAGCTGATACCACGCACCCCAGGTTACGCCTGTCACATAAAGGTAGGTCACCTTTTTAGATTCTTTTGTGTAAAAAATGGGGAAAAAAGCATTAAAGTCACTAACAGGGATATTTGGTCTTTAAAGACCCTTAAAATGCACCTGAAAAAAATGTCTTGCAAAACTGATAGGATTTTAAGTATCTCTAATTAATGTTATACTTATCACATCCGAAACAGTGCAGAAAACACATGCTAACTTAGAGATGATATTTTTGTCTCATAAATACTAGGTTTTATTAATAAGAAGTTCACGCAATAGCAGACACAACAGAAGAGGATAGGAAGCAGGTTGTAAATAGCCTTGAGCAGCAGAATCCACCAAGTTAGTGGTATTTGAATACAGATTTGTGCATAATGGGAAACAAGGATGTTGAGGAAGAGCTTTAGAAATAGAGGTGCAGTTGATTTTTTTTTTTTTTTGCTTTTATTCCACAATGGGGGTGAGAGAAGAAAAAAATTCCTGTGAGACAAATGACATCCTTATCCATGATAACAAAATCATTGTCACATGATTAAAATGACTAACAACTGATATAATTTAGCTTCCTAGTTGAATTGGTTATTAGAAATTTTATACACATGGCAGAAACTCTATTTAGAGTTTATTGGTAATCTTGATAAACTGATTTGTATTGATTGATATTGAGATACTATTCACAAAACATTAGTCTTTTCATTGTAAATTCATATTGCTTTATTGAAGATCTATTAGTGTTTAAATATTTTATTCTGCAACTATGTCTGGCAAAGCAGCATTTAGTCATAAATAAATGATCAAAAGATAGCTTTTACATCAGGACCAGTAAAGCTAGTCATGAATAGGTTTAGTGATTTTTTTTCCTGTAAACAATAAACAACAGACTAACACCACACTTTGAGAAAGTGACTTCACTGACTTCAAAGGAATGTGAAATACAGGAAAGAAGTATTATCACCAACCACTGAGACAGATAACAAATGCAAGAATGAGAAATTTACATGAAAACCATTTTCCATTGTATAGACTTTTAAATTATTCCCTACTGTAGAAAGACTAGAGATTGTATTTTTTAAACATTGGTGTAAAATTTATCAGAAGGAAAAACAAAAAGGGAGGCCTCTATTTTATTTGACATAATTGATTTTTTTGTCTGTTCACTGGATAATCATTAATTGATTTTGACTATAGAAATTTGTCATTTTTACAGTAGCTAGATCTGTGGATATTTTCTTAGTTTATATAAATTGACTATAAACAAATAATTGACAATAAAACACAGATGACATAAATTTTAGAAACACATTGATTCTAAATTTGTAAATTGTAAAATACAGTATCTGGCATTAGTACAAATCATTTGATTTGGAAATATATATCATGGCTGTTCCAAAATGCATATGTCTAAGAAGTTATGATAAAATATATCAAAATGTAAAAATTTGATGCTATAGAATATGGACAAATAAAGATGTCAGAATAAAATATATTTTTTTAAATTATGTAGACAAGTGGATCAGCTGCCAGTTTTAGCAAGCTACCATTCTGCTACACCTGGTATTAAACTTTCATACCTCATTATTAGGGCTTTTCCATGGCTCTTCATCAGTATGTTCCCAAAACTATCTCACATTAACATTTCATTACAGACTTTAGGGTTTGGTCAGAACCCTCTAAAGCAGCTAAATACTATGTCTCATCTTCACTATAGCTAGCTCTCTTAAAGGAATAAGTATAACAGGTTTTGTGAGTCATGTTAAATGGTGTGGGAGAATTACTAATATCTATGAATACACCGGTCAAAACCCCCAGATTTTTCTTTGACTTTTCTTAACCTTTTGATTTAATGGCACTAACTGAATATGTGTAATATTAAGCTTTTATACAAAGATGGTACACAGTTACCTGAAAATAGAATATTCTTACCTGTACAATTATCTGCAAAGTTAAGCAAAGAGATCATACTAGAAGCTACCTGAAGCAACAACTGCTTAATGCAGCACAGGTGCCTCATTGAACAAATAAGCTCAGACTGTCAGAGCAAGGATATTCTGTTTCACCAATACAGTATGGTAAGTCCAAGCTCCTCTCTATACTCTGTAGAGCTCAGTGGACATTTTAGTGCCCAAAAACTAGGGATAGGGAATTTCAGGATGTAATATTTTCTAAATTAAATGACCTTTGTGATGGTAAATTTTCACTAAGGGCTGAACTAGGTTATTCATATTATAATAGAGGACATGTTCCTTTAAACTAAGAGGTGTTAGATAAAAGTTACATAGCTTATCGTCAGTGCTGCCAGACCCCCAGCAAAGAAATCCAGTAAGCTCCCTGGAGATGTATTAATCTAGGAATTCATTCCTAGTAGTGGTATACTATATGGGAGAAAGTTAACCATATTTCCTCTATCCTCTTCATTCAAGATGTCCATTGAGACCGTAGCCCTAGAGTCTTTTCCTGAAGATGATAGGAAAGTTTCAGTATCATGTACAAAGTGTGAGTTAAAGTGCTTGAAAATATGTTTGGAAAAAAGTACCTAAGAAGTTTCCTTTTCCTCTCTTCTTCAATTTTTTTTAACTCTAGAGTTGGCATATTATTATTTAGGGCTAGAAAGCATGAAGCTATGAGGCCCAAAAGAGAGAGGGAGACAGATAGTTGGTATCAGTTATGGAGCATCTTCTAGTTTATTTCCTACTGATCTTTTCTCACAGAAGGATAAAATATTTAATTCCTCCATCTCCCTTCTTACTGTATATGCCACTAAATATTAAAGCAAATACACTAATCTCAGGCAGGCATCATAGATAAAAATATGAGATATTTACTCTTATTGAGGCAATGCATATATATTGTAATATATTTTAGAGGTACAAGATAGTGTTAACAAATAAATGTATATACCAAAGATTAAAATGACAAAGACACCAGACAGCTCTGTCATCATTTTTATTTGATATTTGGACTTATATTATAACAGTAAATACTTAAAAGTATGTGAATAGCTATGAATTATAATCTGTTTTATAGCGAGTTGCCTAAAGAAAACGTTGTTGTGTTTTCTACAAAATTCCATTAGTCTACTCCAAGGATTTCCTTAAAAAATATTATTTAGGGCTAGAAAGGATGAAGTTATGAGGTACAAAAGAGAGAAAATGCTTAGAGGGAGACAGATAGTTGGTATCAGTTATGGAGCATCTTATTAGATTCTCAGAAATGAAGGATGGAGAGGATGAAGGATATGCAGAACTGGTGGATTCAGCCACTTCCCTTTATAGATGTTTGTTTTCTACTTATCTTTCGCTATCCACTATTAATGAGATTGTAAGTAAGGTAAAAATAACATTCTTTTTAATGAACCTTGAAGATGAAAATAATAAATAAGCAATGTTTCATGTCAAAAAAGAAATTCCAAGACATGTGGAAAGCCCCAGAAATTCAGTTAAGTGAGATTGGCAGACAGAGTAGGTTTTTCAGCATCCCAATATGAAATGAAGATGACTGCTTAAGTAGATGTGCTCCCAGGATGGATTTGAGAAGACATAGTAAAGTAAAAGTGGATATGGCAGAAGATCATTCCTAAAAGATGTTGACAATATAAATGAGGATTTGAGGATTGGATATGGCCATACATGAAGTGGAATAGAGTGCTAATTAATATAATATCCTATCTGTATTTGGATATTATAACCAGTTAAATACAGATTTGTCATAGTTCAGAGAGCTTAGAATTTGAAATGAGTCTCTAGTCCTCCCAATTATATTCATGCTAATTATGCCACCGTTTCTTTAATTTGAAAATAAAGACAGTGTGGTATTTTTACTATTTATCTCATTGGGCTTTTGAGGAGATTAAAGAGAATGACAGTATCAATGAAAATATCTAATAATCAGTAAATTATATTACTATTGTTTCTTGATGACTGATATAAATTGAAATGCTGCAAGAAAATGTGTTAAAAGAAAAGCCCTTAGCATATTTCTAAGTGCTAGGATAATTCTAATATAGAAAACAGAAGCTGGTCTATTTAAAAAAAAGGCATTAATGTAATGCTAATTCATGTTACTGCTTGTCTTTTAAAAGTATAGGATCCCCTTTTAGCTGTCATTAACTTACTTCATCCACCATCAAGCACCATGTCTATCACCATAAGCCATTGTGCTCCCTCCCCATTTTGTTCTCACTCTTCTCACTCATGTTGTCTCAGTTCTGTAGTCAGTCAGCAGGGTTAGTTTTTAAGTTTGAATATCTGACCCTTTGGTTGGTTTCTCTGTATTGCATTTGTAAGTGAACTTGGTCTTAATATATAATGTACGGTTTTCCCTCTTATTAAATTCACTCCAAATCCTACCATCTATAGCTTTGACCTCTAGTTATAATAATCTAGAAGAAGATGTAATCATCTTTGCATTTTCTTAAGATTCATGGCCAATACTTTTGCTATGAAAGTCTGCCTATGTTCATTTATTACGCATACTAACTTTATATAACACAAAGTAGGTATTTTTTCCATTTGCATGAAGAATTGGATGGAATTCTAAGAGTATAATGATAAAAAGTTTTAAATGATCACCCTGAAGGTTGTGATATTTATTTTATATCTAGAGCAAATAAAAAAGAGGGAGTAACTGAGACAGTTTCTCCTAACTCAGTTCATAACTTTTGTTTCCCAGTCAATGCTGGGTATTATCAACAGTGGCATAAGTCACACATCTCTGTGTGGTTAATAAATAAAAACTGGTCATAGGCATGATTCATAAAGAAAGTACTTAAAAAGAATCCAGGCATAAATACTAACTTACTAGTCCAAGCCTCCATCAGGAAGAGTTAATAAAAATTAATTGGTGCATTTATTGAGAAAGTTAATATTTAAGAAGAAAAACAGTGGGTAAATAAAAGGAATTGCAATATGTTTTGTTGAGTCTGGTTTATACAGAATATGACCTCTGTAAAGGAAGTCTATGTGAAGTATTTAGATATTATTAGTCTTGGTATTTTTTGTATATATTACAGCTAAATACTGGCTGTGATGCACATCTGGATATAGAAAGCCCCTGGGTGGTTCCATGAATTATTTAGTCTTTGCTTGAATGTTGGATATTACAATGTGAACAGTTATTCTTCACTATAGAAAGGGGACAAAGGAAGGTCAAGTATAGGAAAAGTAGTAGGTGGAGTTTATAAATGTACAGGTTCAACTTTATTAAAAAACTAATTTAGATGCAGAGAATCATATCTTAAAATTTTCTTTTTTGAAAACAGTATACCATGTGTAATGTACAATGAACATGCTCCTGATTAATAGATATATATGTAATAGTCATATTGTCATAATAGACTTTTCTTTCAAAAATTTGCAACCATAATTTTATGTTGCTTTCCATGTCAGATCTGCCCTTTAACTTGAGAGTATTTTATGCATAGACCTTCTCTTTCTATCTAGAATGACATCACTTGGTGGCCTAAGTTCTAAAAAGGTCTATAAATGACCATAAAATTGATTATTATTGGTGAAGATTATTGTTAGCAATTGTCTACTGAGTCCATTTTATCAAAAATACCTACTGGAGTCATTTTTGGGAGTTCTTTGTGGGAGAATGTGCAAAGATTTACTCTTTTATTTTTGTGAATAAAACTCTTCTGTGGTTTAGTAGAGGAATTTAGTCTTCAGGAATCCAGGAATGGCATGTAGCATGCATGCATGCCCCTTCATACATAACCACTGCAAAGTAAACGTGGTCTTCTAAGCTCAGTGTCAGAGTCTAAAACAAAGCCAACGTTCTACCATTTGTATTTTCCAAAAGACATAGAGTTTAGATTTAGATTATTTTCTACCTTTCTATATACATGTTCAGAATGTCACTAGTAGTCATTAATACATCTAACACTTGGAATATTCTGTAACTTAGATGAAGAATGACAGTGGTTTTCATAATAAATTTTATCACTGTACCATTTCAAATAACATTTGAAACATGGGAGACAATCATCCCTAGTTATTCCTTGAGCTTAAGTGATGAATATTCTTCGTATTCATGATAAGAGTGATAGAACAAGACTGGGTATTGTGTAGTGTAGATATTTTTTGAACTGTATGAAAAGGATATCTATACTGTATTTGAATGTAAAATTATTTCAAATAATACTGTATTTGAATCAAGCATTATAATCTTTGATATTGAGAGAACATTGACTGTCAATGTGTGGTTCAAGAACAGAAATGTCTGTGGAATGAATTATTTACCTTTTGATGGCTCTGGTGACTAATAAGGTAATTGATTACTTAAACTGTTTCAGTCTTTTATTTCTAATGCCTACTTCAGGACAGTTCACCACATAAAACCCAACTCCTGGTAATCCTTCCTCCATTATTAGTTTGGAAAGGCAAAATCCATGACAACAGATTCCTGTGCCCAAAATGTGTTTCAGGAATGTCCCTGATAACTCAACTCTGAGCCATTACTGCTCTCCACTGAAGGCCTTAGCTTGAAACTTTGCTTAACTATGAGCAAAAATAAAATAGTGAAAACACAGATACTACAAAAAAAAATCACATACTAATTTCAGTGCCCTAAAACTTGCTAGACTCTAGATGAAGTATACCTAATTTGAATCTGGTTTTTGGCTACCTAACCTGAACATGTTACTTAACTTTTCTAAGTGTGAATTTTCTCATCCTTAAAGTGGGATAATATGTAACCTGCAGCACCCTAAAAGAATTACAAGAGAGAATGCAAATTAATTGGGTAGATGTTTGACCATTTGAAAACTTTTCAAAAATTAGTCAATGAAGTGGAAGAGATTCAGAGAGAATTAGCCTACCCCAGTTCCCTTTCCTTTCTAAAAGCAATCTCAGGTTAATTAGTAACTTATAATTTAAAATAAGGGGGCACAACTAATCATCATAGTTTCTTACTTAGAAGCAAAGATTTTCCTTTATAAAATCCAGGTGCTTTTGGAGTAGATGGCTACATGGTATACTGCTATCTCATACTTGCATATTATTATAGAAAACTTAAGAAAAGTTGGAACTTTATCTGATGGTACCTTGGAGACAACACAGACCAAAGCCACAAAATAAACAAAAAGTTACTAAGAAAGCTGACTATAGAGTCAGTTTTGTAAAACATAATAGAACTAATATGACAAATGCCATGCTACATTGTCAAAAGTTAAACTGGACTGGGTTTTTCAGCAATGATTAGCCCATCATGTGCTACTTGCTTTGAAGGTGAGAGAAAGCTTTCACTCTACCTTACCCTGGCCAAACAGGTACCATATCTGATGTGGAGCACAGTTCCTGACATTTGGTAGGTATTCAATACATGCTCATTGATGAAATGATTTAAATATAGTTGTGAGTCTTTTTGTTTGTTTGCTTTGGCTTTTTAAGGGCACATCTGATGGGGGCTGGGTGAAGGAATGAGGAGTACCAAGGAAACTCAGGAATCCTAAAGAACTATTTATGGCTCCTTTGGTAAAACGTACATTAGGAGAAATGCCAGGGTTTTCTCTTCCTATTCACCATCATTCTTCTTAGCACTACATTGTAGTGGAGCAGCTGAGGCTTCCTCATCTTCATCAGTGTTTTGTTTTGTTCTTTATTAATCTAGTATTGATGTATACAAATACATCAATATTTGTATTTGTATACATCAATTCCTGGGTGATCATCTCAACCCTTCTTTTTTTCTCCTATCTGTTCATTCTGTTCCTCTGAGGTGTCACCATCCCTCTTTCTTCGCTCCTCTTTATTCCCAGTCAGATATGCTCTACCTTAAGCCAAAAGAGGGATGAAGACATTTTTTTCCAGAATAGTATGTAGTTATTCATCCATAGCTTACTTTTAATATGTATTTCATTTTTATTTAGTTCAGTGAATAGAAAACATGAACTTTGAATTTTAAAAAGGTTTGATTTTGCTTATCAGGTACCCAGAGAACACTTGTCTTAGTTTGGTCTGCTTTCCTAGTAGGAAACTTATCTCACAGGCACTGTGGGGTTAGGGACTTAGTGGTATTGGGGTGCTGAATACAGAGTATAGAGCCATTCAGTTTGTCCACCTTGGCTAAACTTAAGTATAAACTATAATATTTATATAAGCCTGTCTCTATGAAGTTTTGTGTTCTCTGAGTTTTAAATAATTGGAATAAAAATAAAAAGAGGATTATAGTAAATATCCCCTAGAATAGAATAAAATAGGGGGAAAAGTCTCAGTAGTGATTTTAGGGTAGCAGGATAAACTATAGAACCAGAAAAGAATAGCCACAGAGAAAGTTGAAGTAAAAGAAAAAATATAGAGGTTAGCTGGAGATATTCACCTTTGCTTTCCTGATCATTTCTCTCACAGGAATGATGGCAACCAATGAACACTCTAAAAGCAAACCTCAAAATACATTATGAAAGTATAACCCAAGAAACAGTGTGTCGACAGCACTGCCTATAACTTATTCATTCCTACTGATTGCTTTTTTTCTTAACCCTGAGTCAATTTTTTTTTTTTTTTTAATAAACCGTATAATTTCAGACATACAGGGCTCATCCCATTAGGGCTCTTCCCATGGGCTCATCCCATGCCTTCAAACTTTTATTAAGAGGCAGCGTGTGTTAATAGAAAGTGTTTGAACTTAAACTTTTTAATTCCTGAGTCTGCATCTATATTATATTAAATAGGATAGTTAATGCTACTTAATGCTATTTAATACTGAATTATTGTTGCTAAATTGTTGAACTTTTGAGTCTTATTTTTCTTATAAGTGTAAGGGAACTAATTAACTCTTTCATATGGTTGTTGTAGAAATTTAAATATATTATAGTGATGTATGATATTATATTGATGATGATTCATAATCATCTGTAACTGGTATATTTGTCTTTAAATATATTTTAAGATCACGGAGGGCTAGGATTGATTTTTTTGGGATTTTTTGACCCTTGTAGACAGAATTAAATAATTTATTTTAAGTCATTCTTAAACTCTCTATTAAAGGTTGATTGTTTAATGTCTACTGAATAAATACAAAACTTTTAAAAAATATTGACTTCCGTTGTTGTGGCCAAGATAACAGCATCACTTACTTTCATTAGTTTTTTCCAAGGTTGATATATTGCTATATAATTCCCTGGAGGGGAAACTTGATTGAATATTATTGCAGAGGAGTGATGTTACTTATGATTTTCTTCTCCTCTGTTAACTAGTGGCAGAAATGGACACTGGCATTAAACAAGATGCACAGGACATCCAAAACTAGTAGTATTATCATCTCCTGGTTGCTGTTGAAACAGATATACTGAATCAGTAAATATAGGACTCAGGAAGCTGTGTTTTAACAATCTCTACAGGTGTTACTTAAAGCACAACTGAACATGTCAAACACTGGATTTTGTAACGAGGCTACAAAGGATCCTCACTTTCATTGTACTTTTTCATTTTTTCCTCCTTCATATTTATCACCCAAATTAAAGTTGTCATATATTCATATTTCCAAAGACAGTTTTGTTTTTGTATACTTTATAACAATTTGATTCTTATCATCCTATACTTTTCATTTTCTCTGTTAGTTAAATTATACATTTGATAAGATAAATATCATATGTACATATATGTATTGTTGATTATTTGATATAAATTAGATTCTTTTTAATGATTGTTGATGGTATAAATTGTAATATATTGTAGTGATTAAATTCAGGTGTGAAAGCATCTAATATTGGTGGATTATGGAAAAACATTTTGTAAAATTCCAAAATTTCTTCAACTCTTAATGGAAAGTTTTCTTGGACTAATGAAATAGGGTCCACTTTATTTCATCCTATTGTTATACATCCTGATCTTTCCCTTGGGAACTCAGAAACCCCTGTGTCCTTTTAAAAGATATTTGTCCACTCAATCATTCACTTATCCCATAACTATTTCTTAATCTTTTTCATAGTTTTAGTACCTGAGATTCTTGCTCAGAATTTAAGAATTAAAAGCAAAAATAAAGGTTTCCTAAATTTAATGTTGTATCCTGATTGGGCCCCTAGGACAGTAAGTGGAAGTTAGATAGCAACTGAAAATTCTGAATGGAGAGTGAGTTTTAGTTAACAAGTCTGTTGGTATTGGATCATAAACTTTGACAAATATATATACTTCAGAAATCCACTTCAGGACACATCTACAGCTGGCAAAAAAAAAAAAAAAATGAAGGAAAACATAAACAGCTTGGACTACATCAAACTACACCATACATAATGTAAGGTGTTAGTCATCATATAAACTAGGTGTGTGTATAAACTAGGAACTCTCTGTACTATCTTTGTAAATTGTCCAAATCTAAATCTCTTTTAAAGTATGAAGTTCATTAACTTCTACCCAAACCTGATCACCAGAAACTTAAGGTCTAGTTGTAAAAAGAAACAAATTAGGATAGAACTGGATTTTTTAATATTCAGAAAGTTAAAGTTCTAGTTGCAAGAAAAGATAAAACTGCGTATTTCTAATATTCAGATGGTTTAAGGAAAATGCTGTGGAAGTATGGTGCTGGGAATGATAGAGTCATATCTCAGTCTTGGAGATGAATCGGGGGAGCACAAATTGTATGTCTTAGCCTGTCTTGCCACCAGTCTACATTATAACACACTGTGCCCTACAACAAACACAATTGGTCTTATTCAATTAACTGAATTTCATTACATACATTGCTTTACTAGACATAATGCTATCACAGATGTTCTTTATCCATGCTAATTTATATTGCCCATATAGCTAAATGACTTTCAGGAATTAAAGAAATCAATTGAAAATATAGTTTGAAATATTTATATCCTCTAGGATATTGCTTTTTAGCACCATATAGCTAATCAGATACAGAATATTTAATAGGAAAGAGAAAATTAATGAACATAAATGTAAATGCCAAAAGTAAAGTTAATTCAGAAAAAGCATACGTTTGTTATTTCACTTAATACTATCAGGAGTGAATAAAGTGGAAGTGGGAAGTGTTTGATTTTTTTTGAAACTAAAGTCAATATGTCAAAATAAATATAAAAATATATTCATCTTAGTCATTATGAACAAGGGAAATTTAATGTAGCTAAAGAAATTATCAGGAAAATTATTAGAAAATAAAATAATTACTTTTGAGACCTCTATAATTACTGATGTAACTGTTAGAACTTATTTTTCCTTATCAAAAGAGCTATCCCCCAAAAAGTAAAAAGAAATTTCAAGCTTGACTATCACAATGAATATATGTTACACATATTTCTGGTTCAGATGAATGACATCTGACAGATACTTTATTCTTATTTAAGATGGGTACTAGAATATTGAGTTTTCTGGCAGATTAAGGGTCTGCATATACTTGAGTGAACCATATGGTGTATTCTTAGAATAGCCACACCACCCTTGTTTAAAATGTAAATTAAAAAGGAAAAAATCTTTTTCAACATTAAATGTTTTAATTTTAGCTGTTGGTTTACTCAATTATTTACGCAATTTCACCTTCCCATTAAAAGGGAATACAAGCTATTTCCTTTTCATCTATCTAGAATAAGGGAAGATAAAAGAGAAAATGAGACTATGAAATATTTGCATGGATGTCCGAAGTCACCAACCAATTTCATTACTCTTTGTTACAGTTATAAGGATTAAATATGTTTAAACTTAAACCTATTATTAATATGTTTTGATTTCCTGGTAATTCTGCCAAGTGAAATCCCCTTATAGTAATATTTAGAAACTATATGAAGAATAAAAATGTTACAGTTAAGTAAATTATGCTTACAATTAAAGGAATTTAATTATATCTTTGTCACATTTTTTTCAGAAATAAAGCAAAGTTATGTACTGGGCACTGCCTTTGACAGATTTTTTTGCCAAATGTTTTTTACTTACTCCAAAATGTGTATGCCCAAACTGCTGAAGTCTGATATATTTTAGGATTGTAGAAGAATTTTTCATTTCTAGAAAAAAAAAAAACACCAGAAATCTCTAAAACTTTAAATCACTAAAATTTTACAAGAATAACATATAAAAACAAAATTAGGAAACCAATGCCAATGAGGTCTATATGTAAAAATAATAAGCAGTACTGAATCAAACACTTTTAATATCTTTTATAGTATTTGTCTCAGGAGATGTAAAATAAATACAATATTAGGATTTTATTATACACAGTTAGGATGTGGAATAATTAAAATATTACACAGTTAGGATAGAATAACTAGAATTACATACAGTTAGGATGTGGAATAATAAATAATCAATTACTTAGATATCTGTATTTCTGTATTAGTTAACACATAATAATAGCAACATACTATTTTAGAATAGAAACGCCTTTGACTTTTGACTCTGTTCATGTAGAATATAGAATATAGAATCTACTATGCATCTATGGATAACTATCTGTAGATAGAACAGATCTTGGTTTTACTTTACTTTAGAATGTCCAGAACAAGAAAATGTATACAAATTGTCATTTGTAAATTTACTATTGGGGGAATAAAAATCTTGCCAGGAGAGGTCTCTTGTAGGCAGCACCATCCCTGTGAATGGTTGGTGGAATATTGCAGCTTAGTTGCTGACAGCACTCTGAATTTTTTTCTGAGGCTCCCCTATCAGACTCCAAGTTTCCATTCACCCTGCTAGCCACTGAAATTTCTCTTTGTCTTCACTGAGTATTTTTTTTTCCTTTTAACAAATAGGCCCAGCTGCTACTGCAGCCGGTTACCCATCCTCTCCCAAACTGCTCTTGCTGAGGATGGCAGCCAGAGTAAAGAATAACAGCTGGGAATGGCTTACTTTGGCATCTAAATAATTTTGGGTGGGTTCAATCCTAATTTTAATATTTCATTTAATCCTTCCTTCTGCTGAACTTTAGAAAAAAACAGGTAAAGAATATTTTTTTTCCAAAATGTTTTCCCCCTCTGGCTATGACTGTTCAAGACAAACAGATTGGTTCATTTTGCCTGTTTTTTGTTTTTTCTTTTGCCACTTTTAAGCCCCATTTGGAAAACAAATGTAACAGGAACACATTTATTGGTGTGTTCTTGGACAGGTTATTTAATCTCTCTCTGACTCAAAGATAGTGCTTTTCTCATTGATTGTGGTAAGGATTATATAAAAGAATATTTGAATGCATTTAAACTAGTGGCTGGCACACAGTAAATGCTAAGTAAGTATTAAAAAGTCAAAGAGAGAAAAAAAGGAAAAACTAGATTTGAACAAGAGGAAAGAGAATAATTAAGGGAAAGGAAGAATGAATAAGACATATGGAAGGTTATGAAAAGGAATAAAGAAAACTGTGAGGACTAATTACTGGAATATGGAAAAATTCAATAATTGCATTAATAATACCAGTGTTATGCACTTAGCATTTTATATTTTCTTAATCTAACCCCAAAATAATTAATCCAAAAAATGTGACTATTTAGGAAGTCTTGCACAATTACTTTTATACAGATTAGAAATGTTATTTATAACAGAAATTTTCTTGATTTAATCATGTTCATGGTGTCCAGACTGGTCATCAGATACATTACATACATTTTGAATTTGAATTTGTACATTCCCAGGAAAAGAGAAAACATTATCTGCTAAAGAAGTCCATTTCATTTTTAAGGATTCTAATAAGGATTAATATTTCTATATCTAATCTCAAATATGAAAAACTGCATCATTTGCTTTTTGTCTTAGTTGTTTTCTTGAAAGTCATAGATATTAAGTCATCACACACTTCCAAGTGTTTAAAAGTAGTCATTGTGCACTTCTGTGGTGGGAGAATTTTCTTCAGGCCATGGTTATCACTACTCCCAGCATCCTGTTCTTGTTCATCTTTATTAGTAGGTCTGTGAAAAGAGAGTACCACAATACTCTTGCATGCCTACCTTATCCACAGAATAGTGGTTCCGCTATCTGGTGACTTTTTTATTTATTAACACCACCTGAGTTGACAGAAGCTTATTTGACAAATCTGCCAACCTAACTTTGAGATTACTTTCCACCCTTTTAGGAGTTTTTCACATGGGCTCTAATTCAGCTGTCTTTTTCACATATGTGCTTTATTTGTTGAAGTTAAGGAAAACTGGCGCCTTCCAATTCAGAATGCAGATCATAAGCATAGTAAGTGCATGTGGTCCCCTGGGAAAGGGCATGGGTTTTGGGGTGCAACGTTCCTAAATTTAAAGATGATTTCTTCTAATATGTATTCTTGCTTTATTTTCTTCACATCAGTTTCCACATTTATTACTGTTAGGAAGCTAGCTAGTTAGAAATGATAAAACTTGGACCCCTTATAGAAATTCAATTTAAAATATACACTTTATGGAATCTCTCAAAAATGTCAGTATTTGCAAGACATTTAACACACTTAAGATAATTTTCAAATTAGAATCTATAAAAGATATGTTATTGACTTCCAGGGAAGATATAGACCAATAAATGTCATCTCTAATTTTCTTTTATAAATAGTATATAATAGTTTATATAAGTAAAGAAAATTAAAGATTACTTTAAAATTCCTTAATTGGAAAAAATAAACTGCAATGTTTCTTCACAGCTCAGAGAAACAGGTGACTTTTTAAGTGTCTTAGCAATTTTTATTGGAAAAGAATCTGGAATGGTCACCATAACAGAATGGCAGAATTAAAATACCCTCATAGCTGTGATGGCTTCATTTTGTAACTTTAATTTGCTGTCATTTTGTAGATTTGCCAGTCTCTCTGTGTGTTTGTAAAAAGTCCCATACTTTAAAAAAGAAGCATATGATTTTTCAGAATAAGTTTTTTTCATTAACTCTTTGTAAATCACATGAAAAATTCTAGAAAAATAATTCTGCAGAAAACAAAAATATACATCATTAAAATTACATTTTTAAAAGATGATTTGAAAAATGATTTGCAGCTTGCTTTGTTAAAATAGTTAATTTCACCAAATGGTTTTTTCCTTTATTGCTAGTTTATGAGATACTTATACTTCTGTTGTAATTTTGAGTATGGAGAATGACTATAAGAATGACTATATTCTGGTCATTGAACTAATTACAGTTTTTAGCTTTGAATACAATAGTTTCATAGAACTAATTGAAAATATGTTAAAATATCACTGAGAAATAAGCATGTTGTATCTGTTATCTGAGAATAAAACACATGACAAATTAGCTACTCTACCATAAATGAGATTTGCTTGTAGGTATATTTATGGTGTTTTTTGTAGTTATTGTCTATAAGTTATGCTCAGGGGTTTTCTAGCATATTTGAATATACTATTTTTTCTTTAAGTTATATGTATTGATTAAAGAGGACCAAACTTTTGCTAACTTATTTTATTTAATATGATAATTTCATCAATATGAGGAAATAGAGAAATGAAAACACTTTCCCTTATACTGTTAATAAAGATGTCAATGTTTATTTTCCTTTAAATTAAAAATGAAACACTTATTTTAAAATCAACTAATATATTTTCTATAAGTAAAAAATATAATATCAAATATGTTTTAGAATATTCAATATACCAAAAAGCATGGTTATCTTATTAAACCTAAACTGAACATGAGTTAGCATTTTTAAGTAAAGATTTAGAAAGCAAAATTATTTTTTGCTTTTATTGGTAGTGAAACATTAAAAAAAAAGGAAAAACCTTGAATGCACTAAATCCCATTAAAAGTTGTTAATATTTTGGAGTATAAGAATTCCTCCAGATATATAACTAAATTTTTGGACACATATTATTATTTTAAATTTGGTTCCTCTTGTGTACATTGATTATGAATACACTTTTAACTGTCCTGTGAAATGCTTTCTAGTTCAATAATTTAGCAGTATATCCCATTATCTTAAATATATCATAGTATTTTTTGTATCAATGTAGCATAATTTATAGACTCAATTTTGTATTTAGGACATTTCATTGTTTCTAGTTTTATTTTCAGATTATGATATTATTGTGAGCATTAGTATACATATTCTTTCATTCGTTTGTCAGCTAATTTCCTATGTATCATTTCCTAAAAGTATAATGGTCTTATCAACTAACAAGACAGTTTGGTACCTCCTGATATGATACAAATTGAAAATAATTTGTTTTTCTATTATAGTCTGCCATATTTCTATCCAAACATCACCTTGATATCTGGGCACGTTTAAATGTCTACTTTCTTTAAATGAGATTATTCAAGATATCTTTAGAGATATCAAGTTTGATTTTCTTTGGTTAGCAAAATAATCTCTAAAATACCACTTAAGTCAGTGAACAAATTACTTCATGAAATAGTATTTTGCAGTTATCATTTGGGTCTCTAGGCAATCTTAGAGAATGTACAGAAATTCCTTGTTCGTATCTGTTCATTGTGTCCATTGTGAGCTTTGTACAGCATGTAAAATGAGGACGTCATTCTTTGATCTTAGAATTTGTTGAGTATAAGTCATATATGTAGCTATTTCATAAATGTCTATTCATTAAGTATCTGTCGAATGCCTCTTTCTATTACTGGGGTTTTGATAAAATGACAAACATCATTTCTGCTATGTTTAATTATCCATAAATAATATATATAATTATCCACATCAGTATAATTATCCAGAGACAGTATTAATATGTACACTTTCCTAATAGGAGTACTTTTTTCTATTTCCTATACGTTTGCCTTGTTTCCCCTATCAAAATAATGTTCAAAGTGGGGAAATAATAGTGTTTTCTCAGATGTAACAAACACTATCTAGAGTGATTATTTTCAGTATACCCATCATAGACATTTTCATTGGACTGTAAGATTATCTTATTATAAAACCATGCTAGCTTTAGGATCCTTCCAATGCAATTTTTTCATTGAGCACCACCAATATTTTCTTTATTTCTGATTTCTATCAAAAACAAAATGAATGTTTTCTTTGTTCTATAATGTCTTGGGTTATCTGAAATAACAGAAGTGGTTTACTAATGGGTCTTTGAAAACCGGTAGTTCAAATTTGTGCTTGACAAATAAAAGTCAGAATGCTCACTCAATTAAGGAAACTTTAAATAAGCAACAAATAATTTTGTAGCTCAAGTATGTTTCAAACATTGCATATTATATCAAACTTTTAATTTATAATTTTTTCTAAATTTGACAAGTCTAATATTAATTGAACTATATTTTAAAGAAAAACTGCAAGAATATGAAATAAAATTACCTACTCAGAGTTATGCCATAGATTTAAGGCATAATGTATCAGAATAAAATAAGCAAAATCATTCAAAAAAGACTAGCTCCCAGACTTGTAATACAATATATTATTATAAAAAAAAAATCAGTTCAGTAGAAAAAGACATGGTTTTCTAAAAGACAATTTTGTATAATTTATTAAAATATCACATTTTGAAATACCTGATAAGAATACATTTTGTATATTGTATACACACATACATATTACATACATATATGCACATACAAATAAAGATGTGTATACTTATATGTGTGGACATAGTTTTGCAGTACAATTTATAGTAAGTGTAAGTCTTTTGATAGGATCCTCATATGTAACATAAGCTCCTGTTTATAAAAATATATATGTATGTAAAAAAGTTGGATACTCCATTATATTTCTAAGTGACAGTATATAAATTATTTATTTTATCCATATTGCATAAATTTTCACATTATTTTTACTTACAATAAGAAATTTTATCTAAACAAAAATATATTAGTTGTCTATCAAAGTATAAACAAATGAAATAAATTTTTACCAGTGCAGGCAAAATTTAGCAATGTTTCATTTTCAGTAATAATATTAAGATCTATCCAAATATGAATCAACAGATTTTTATATTTTTGTCCCATAGATAAGGTTATGCTGTTATATTATGGATTGCAAACTAACCGGTCACTAAGACTAAGGTAACCAGTTTACTATCATGAGATGAGAAAGAAGATAAAGATAATGTGATTTGGGGTAAATTATATAACCTCCATCAACATGAACTCTCTCAGCTTCGGTTGAAATAGATCATACATTTTATATTCTTTAAAAAATGGTGATTCGGGTCACCAGAAAAAGACAATTTGGCAAGTGCAAAAATGTTTTATATCTTAGCTAAGTCCTATGAAAGTCCTCATAGAACTTTTGTGTTTTGTGGCAAGTAGGAATTTCTTTGAAAAAAAGATAGAACTCAAAACTCATGAAATAAATTCAGCCAGACTGAAAGGAAACAGTATGGGGGTGGTGTTTAAGAACATGGATATTATGGTCAGCTATTCTTGGATGTTAGTCTTTGTTTTTTCCTGGGTAGTCGAGTCATCATCTTGGCAAATCACTCATTTTTCTGTGATTTGCTTTCTTATCTTTAAAAGCAGGACACTCAACAAATGTTATTCACAAATGAATTGTTCTACCAGTTCCTATTTATTTCTTATTCTGACTTTTCAGTATTCCCATGCTGGTACCATCTCTTCTGTCATCTACCACCCCATCTTCACTCTAAAAGATAGATGATGAGTGAAGTGAGATCCCTGAGGATGGTGGAGAGCTCTCACTTCTCCATCTCAACACCCCCCTACTGTTGACATCAGTTACAGAGGGAAGAAAGAAAATACAAATGGAAATCAGATATTTTCATGAGTTCTATCAAATTATTTGGTAAGAATATGTAGTAGCAATTCATTCTGTAGCTTCTACAAGTTCTTCATACCCCAAATTTAATTAACTGTCTTCCATGTTGATCACACTCTTCCTCTGATGTATCCTGTCTCTATGAATTTTCCATGCATTCATCCTCCTGACACATGGATCATTTTTTTTTCTTTTAGACCCTCCACCATCTACCCTATGTTGAGTCAGGTGATCATTATGTCCAAGGATCACTACACATGTTTCTTAAGTCACTATATATCTTTGTGTTCCCACTAATGTTATTATTTTTTCCCATATGTTTTATTGCAGTAGTCTTCTGCCTGATATCTCACCAGGAACTCTCCTGTCTAAATTTCATACAATTAAGAGACTGCTTATTAAAATTGTAAATATTATTCATCTTGCTCACCAAAATAACCATTTAATAGAAGAATGTACATGACTCTCCAGATAAGGTGCATTCTACTTGTCTTGCAAGATACTCTAGACTTTCTTAGATCTGAACCCTCTTTTCTTTTTTCTTTATATGTATCTTTTTTGTGTCCCAATCTTTAGGGATATTTTGTGTTCCAATCTTTAGGGATATTGAACATTCTCCAGATCGATAAGCTTTTTCTCCATTCTAACCCTTGTATGTGATCTTTCTTCCTGGCATGCTTTTTTTCTTTATCCTCCTTGCACTTTCAGCTTACTATTAATGTCTGCTCATTTTGTGGATTTGAATTAGACATAATTTGCCTTTGTCAATCTTCCCTTATCCTCAGAAACACTCCACATGTACTTTGCAGCAGTTATTATATTGTATGACAATTCCGTATTTATCTGCTAAATTCACTGGGATACCTCTTTGAAAGTAAGGATAATATTTTACATATTACAATATCACAAATGCTTATCATATTACCTAGTAAAATAAGAACTTATAAATATATGGATGAATATATTGTACTACAGTCAACTTTTTTTTGTATTTTTTTCTGAATGCTTAGCCTTTACCACAAACATATACAGTCTTAAGCAGAATTTTAATTATATGAGAGGAACCATATATTTGTAATGAAAACACATTCACTTTACCTGGAATGCTATCATTAGGATTTGGATTAAATTGGATTATATATGACTGTGCCTTGTTCAATGCCTACAATATAGAATACAAGTTTATAGTAATCATTACTTAGGTTAAAGTGAAGCATTCAATATTTATGAAATTTGGAAAAATGTAGACATCAATGACACAAAATAATCTTTCTACAGTCAGGAAAAGCATAATCTGTTCATAGATAATTCCAAAATTATTTATAAACACATTATCCACAATTTGATTTATTTTTACTTTGATATTACTTTTATTGTTGTGAAAGAATACTTTTTAAGGATTGTTCTACTTTGTATGAATTCCATATCAGCATCTTTGTTTGGTAAGATCTAGTATGTGAAGCCATTTTTAAAAAACCCATCAGACAGGGATTTACAATTTCCTCCTTTATAAAATCACTTGGATACCAATATGCCCACATTATAAAATATAGAAAAGGAAGAGGAAGTCCTTTATATTCTGTGACACTGCTATAGAAAACTATTGATGGAGTTAGTCTCATCCCTTTATAGTTAATCTCCTTAATACATTTATTATGAAATGTAATTTCATATTACATATGAAATGAAAATTGGTCATTCTCAGAGAATGAGATATATATGTATATACACACGAATATGATATTGTATACGATGTATCTCAAAGGATATATGTATATCTATATAAAACTGTTGTAAAAAAAAGATTATTTGGTGACATAAAACATTAAATTTCCAAAAATATTTTAATGATGAAAAGAATTTGTTGGCCATAAATATATTTAAAATTATGCTAAATGTATTTCACAATTGTATTTTCTATTTCCAGTATTGATTCATTATATATTTTGAAAGTGTAACAAATTTGTTATGCAAATGAAGAAAGTAAATAGTGTGAATTAAGATAGTGAAAGAACTTTTCTTGGCAAAGGTAGGATCTCATCTGAATCTGGAAGGATGAGTGGAATTTCAAAAACAGAACAAGGCCAGGAGCACTAGGCTTCTATAAAAGGCATATAATGGTGTGGAAATTGTCAGGATTTTTAGGAGAAAGCTGAACTTTTGAGAAAAGTACAGGGAATACCAAAGAGTAAGTTAACTGGGGTCAGTTTGGCAGCTACATCCATACTTACACGCACACACACACACACACACATGTGTATATATATATATATATATATATATATATATATATTTTATATATATATATTTTTTACAAAATGTGATAAGTTGTGATTTTTGTAGAAATAAAAAGGTAGATATAATTCTTTTTCCTCTTGGTAAAATGTTAAATCTCAGAAATAGTTACATCTGACAAAAGATATGTTAATGTAGTTTCTCTATTTGTGATTTCTCCACTTGATCGAGAAAGTACTTGTTCAAAAGGAAAAAATGCAAAAAGAAATTGATTTTTGTCTGATCTAAAAGAGGCTATGAGATGAATGAGAATTGCCCTAGCTAGATCAAACCTTGCAGTAATGCATATATTTGTTTAACATACTTTGTAATTAACTGCTATAGTTAGAAATGTTTTTGCATTGTATGTACCCCATTAACTTTAAAAGGTTGAAAATGGAAGCTCACATAATTTACAGGAACTATTAACCCTCCCAATTAACATAATTACTTAAATCACAAAAACAGATTTGTAGGGGACCCCACTGGTTATCTAGTTCATGGCCTGATTTCTTCAAGGGCATGCATTTAACCTACCACAACACAATTGATTACTGAAGACATTTTTTCTTAATCAAGTTAATCCATTTTACTACTTTAGGCAGGATTGTTTGAAACTCACTTGATGAAAAATTCCATTTAATAAGTAAAGTTTTCTCAAGAGAGATTTCACTATAGCTTTTAGTTCAGCAAATCTTCATGCTTAAAAAGTTTACCAAAAACAAATTGTTTATTTTGTCTAAAGTAACTCCCCCATGCTTCTTCCATTTAAGATCATTCTCTCCTGTGGTGTGATGTACTTAGAACAATTAAATTGCTTTAGAGTTCCTATAAGTTGCCTTCAGGTGGGGAAGGTATGGGTGTAATGCAGCAACTCTCTCCCCCAGTCATATAAAACAATGGTGGAGATAGAGTGTGGCATAACTAATGTTATTCTTTTGATGATCGGATATGTCACATGTCATTTAAACCTCATTATCACCTTACCTTAAATGCAGAAACATTTTTTCCTCCCTGTAGCTTCTAGGAAACTTCATTTTCACCCATGGCTACTGCATAGCAGTAAAGCCCATGTTAGCTCATGTTTAATTCTGGTTTGTAATCCACATCTCACATTTTCCCTAAATTTTTCTTGTCATTTCACTACTTTATTCTGCCTACAGGCTTTTCAGTTCCACACTATTTGTTAAATAGGGGGTCTGAAAATAACTTCATGTAAATTGAGAAGTATCTATAATGTAAACTATGCAAATAGCATGTCCACATTTTAAAATTGCTTGGAGAAATCAGGTTTCAACTTCTGGATTATAATGTGGTAATTTGGTTATTTGTAGAGATACAGGGCCTGTAAGTGCCACAAAAACTACTAGAACAGTGTTAGACGTGAAGAAAATTGTCATTATTAACTACTTGTATAGTTATAGTGAAGATGGCAATCATCTAATCTAAATGTTAGAATGGGATCTAAATGTTAGAATGTTGATCTGTTTTTCCTTTTGCATGGAACATAGTGCTTTGTTCTAATCATATATTAATTTGTATACATATATATTCATACATATATTCATGAGTGTATAGCCTAGTGTTAAAACATTTAGCTATGTACATATATTCAATTAAGTATGTATTAATTCAACCGAAGATAATTCCCATTTAAGAACAGTGAGTAGGAAGTTACTTAAACATCTAAGTTGCTGTGAATTGTCATTGGAATTGTTTATCAAGTTGGAATTTACACATACCACTTCTGTGCAGAAACTAGGTGTATGAGAACTGGAGTATGATTGGTAGCATTTCTATTTCTGCCTTGGCAGTCACAAAGGCTTACCAAAATGGAGCCTTGGTTACCTTAGGTCCCATAGTTACTTGCTAAGGAAGGTCCCATTTAAAAACTTGCTTTGGATATGTAAACTGAACTAGTAAGAAATGTCTGTGTTTTTAGCTACTGAGATTCAAAGGACTGATCTTACTGTAGCATAACTCGACTGACAGTTGGCACTACATTTATTTGTGAATAAAACATTTTTGCTATTAGACAATGACAAAGTAAACTATTTTCTCTGTACACAAATTAATCATATTCAGGTGCACTCTGCCTAACTGATTATGCCATGCCAACTTTCTCTGCACTTAATCTGGTGAAATTCTTCCCTTACAAGGAAGAAGCACAACATCTGTTGTATTTGAACAAGAAAACTGCTTCTGGCTGGCTATCCACAGTACTGAATTGAGAATAAAATCTGTCTGGCTGTTTATCTCTTGAGTTTTAGCACTTTGAAAGAATGTGAGGAGCTAGACTTACCTATATTATTGTATCGCACATATTTTTTATTCTCTCATCTTATGCAGTAGAAAGTGTGGCGTAAAGTGAATCAACTTCTGACAGGTACAATTGTTAAATAATTATTTGGAAATTCCAGTGGCAAACAAAGTAAAGCTTTTATCTCTTAGTAACCACAATAAAGATTGAAGGTAAAAAAAAAAAATTCTCGTACTTGGTACTTTATTGTGGGAAATCAACAATAGCCTGCAATTCTTATTTCCCTGTTTTTATATATGAACAATTTTTTAATGAGTTTAAAAATGTTACATTATCTTTTTCCTCTATTTTTAACATGTTGAGAAAAACCACCCACCACTATTTACTAGATTGCCACTCTATTCCCTCCCCAACCCTCTTGTCTTATTCACACCCCAACCAGTTGTAATCACAGTGTTGTTGATGGTCACTTATTTTTATTTTGCTTTGTTTCTTCATCTGCTTTGTTTCTTATGTTGCACAGATAGATGAATTTATACAATATATGTCTTGCTTCTGACTTGGTTTCTCAAGACCCCCTCAGTTTCCTTCCATTTTGAAGCAAAGGCAAAAATTCATCTTTTTATATTGAATTAGTATTGTATTCTGTAAATGCAGCACACGTCTTTATCAAGTCATTGTTGTTGGGTGCTTAAGTTGTTTTCAAATCCTAGATAGTGTAAATAATGCTACAATAAGCATTCTATTGCATATAACTCTATGGGTTAATAATTTCATATTCTTCAGATGGATGCCCAAAAGTGGAATTGCTGGATCATATGGGAGTTATATTTTTAGTTTTCTGAGTGGGGGTCATAATATTTTCCAAAATGATTACACATATTTACATTCCCACCAACAATATATGAAGTATTACATTCTTAGAGGCAATTTTTGTTGTTACTTTTAGAAATGATTTTAAATGTACACTTCTAACTCTCAATAGAAAGGAGTAGAAAATAAATAAACCATATACTTTGTTGTTGTTGTTGAGGCTAGTTCTCACTATGTTGCCTGGTGTTATCTGAACCCAAGGGCTCAAGTGATCCTCAGCCTCAGCCTCCCAAGCAGCTGAGATTACAGGCATGTACCACCGCACCAGTTTAAATCATATAGTTTTAATGGCATTAAAGAGATATGAAAAAATGTTATTTTCAAATAACTACCTTTAACATTTTTCCCACATTATCCTAAAGGGTACTGTCTTTGGGTTTATTCTTATTTTTATAATAGTTTTACTAACTTAATATCAAACAATGAAAAAATATGGTAAAAATAGGAATTTTAGATTATGAACGAGTATTATGTGTCAAACATACAAATAATGTTAATTCAAGAACTTTGTTGATCATATTAATATGGGTTAATTTAAGACTGAATTCTAGTTCCCATAAATGTTAGTCTCAGTCTGCTTCTGTAAGTAGATAAATAGATCTTCTTGTTCAGATAAATAGATCTTCTTGTTCAGTTTCACACAAAATATCTAAAGAGCACTTTTTGAAAACAACTTTCCATATTGTCTTGTGTATTATACTGCTTTATAAAACAGAGCATGGTTTTCTTAGGCGTATTTTAAGCAGTCTGGTTCACAAAAGAGAATTCCTTCTGGTGTTTCATTTCTATGTATCATAGATTTTATTCTGCATGCTATTATTCTCACTGATTGGAGAATAGTGAGAAAGAGTTAAATTATTTCACTCAAAGACACTGAAAGTCAAAGAGTCTTGATTGCTTTCATGTTTTAGAATTGTTACATTAGGGTGGTTCTTTTAATATGAATAATATTTAATATATTTATTTAATTATTATGTGATCAGTGATTTAGATTATCTTCTCAAGTTCTCTAAATAACTTGTTTATTAAGTTGAATCTCACACTTAAAACTGGCATTATTATTTAATGTCTTACCTAATTAAAGTTGAGATAATATCACACATAGTAATTTGTATGAGAGTTGTATTGATGAAGGCAGGAAGGAAAGAAGTATACATTAAAAATAGAGCTAATAGAATTTTTGATATATTCTTATGGGATATAATAGGAAGAGAGTAACCAAAAATAATTTTAAGAGTTTTGTTCTGAACAAAATCCCTAAGGAGAAAGTTGCTGGGGGAATAAATACTGATATGCAGAGAAATCATGTAGTAATTGGGTGGAGGCCAGAGTTCCTGCAGACGGTGCAGATTAAATGTAGGTAGATGCGCATGATTGCCTGATGATGGCATGATTTGGTGAAAGGAAACAACTGCTCATGGAAAAAAGGCACTGAAGTTCTTGTATGGTGAGGCAGGAACTTACCGAAGCAGAGCAGAAGGAAGACTGGTTAGAATGCAGAAAGACCATCAGGTGTAGGGTGTATATGTATTGATGCCAATGGGTAGATAGAGTTGATGGTGGTGAGAGAACGACACTATCTCTTCTCTTTCCACTATGAATTATCTCTCCTGATAATGTCAAGTTCCTCAGTTAAATGTGAAGTAAAGCCCTGTACTTTGGGAGAGGAGGAAAGAAGATGATGTGTATTTACTTTGATAGAGTTACTATTATAAAATACCACAGACTAGGTGGCTGAAACAACTGAAATGTATTTTCCAATAATTTGCAAGACTGGAATTCTGAGATCAAGGTTACAGAAGGGTTGATTTCATCTAAGATTTCTTCCTTGACTTATAGGAGGACATCTTTGCCCTGTGTCTTCAGATGGATTTACTCGTGTTTGTGTCCTCATTTTTTTAAATTAATAGTAGTGATATAAAATTATGGCCCATCCGTCACTTCATTTTATCTCAGGTTCTTTTTTAGAGAGCCAAATACAATAGCATACTGCGTCATTTAGAGATACTAATTATCTAAAGGTCTTCAAGTAATTTAGATTTTTACAGCTCAATAAATTCATTTGAATATAAGAATTCTAAGTAATCATTTGAGGAAAAGGACATATTATGGAAAATATTAAGGACACATTATGGAAAATAATGCTATTTTCCTTGAGCTATATGTTAGTTTTTTCCCCCAGACCTTAATCTTTGTAATTACTAAGCAGAATGTCTCTACTTATAAATTACCATCGTCTCACTTTTTAATGAAGAACACTAACTTACACAGAGATATAATTTTTTGTGTGTATTATTGAAGGAACAGATATACATCAGTGGTGACAATATAGAAATGTTTTACAAAGAGATAAAATATATGCATGGAGATCAATTATAGGTGACAATGTTTAAACTGTCTCAATATAGTGATATGTCAGATATTTTTCTATATTTAATACTTAGAAATTTCTCAAATGACTGTGCTTTTATTTCTTAGGAGGCATCTTTTAAGTCCTAAAAATGAATGAAATTTCATACTGCAACTTGTACTAAAGTCAAATGTTTTTTCATATATCTCTCTTAAACAATGAGATTTGGGATTTTAACAAGTTTGAATGTTTAAATGTGCTTATTACCATTTGTTTTACATGGCATCTGAAAACCTGATGAATACTACTACTTGTGTAGAAAAATTTAAAGCTTTGCATGAACGGTCAACGGTTGTATCCAAATTCAAGCAATTATTCATGAATTCCCAAAACAAAACCAATGAATATCCATGAACTTCCAATTATAGTACTTTAAGACCCACAAATAAGTCTCTTTATACCATTTGCAACTTATCATTGATGCAATGTAATACACACTAGGAGTGGGAGAAGCTTATGTTAAACTGAACTGATAAAAATAATACAAAATTTTATAGCTATGTTACAGTGATATAAAATATACATTCATAATACTATGCATTATCTTTGCTTACTCAGGTAAGTAAAAGTGGTTTTGTAGAGGTGGAATTTTGAATAGTTATTAAAATTTTAAAATTACCTTTAAAGGTATATTAGAAGTTGTATTTAATATATTGCTGTATTAAAAATAATTTAGTAATATGAGGAAGCTGAAATAGAGATAGTTATAACCTGGACAAAAGCAATCATTCTTTAACTGTTTGCTGAACATTCTTGTTCCCTTCCTTTATATTGTCTAATGAAGCTAAATAAAGCTTTTAAACATTCCAAGCTAGTTAAAATTCCTCAGTGACTCCTAATTATTCTTAGGATAAAAATCACGAGCTTTTCAGGACTCTTTTTCATAAACTGGCTTATGCCTGTCTCTCTACCACTTCCCTGGTTCACAAGCCTTTCCCAGAAAAAAGCTATCTGCCTCCACACATGACTTCATATATTCCGTTGTCCTGTTTTTTTATTCTAAATCTTACTCATCCTGTAGAGTTCAACTTCAGAACTTCACTTTTTTAGGAAAGACTCTACTGAACCTCCAGTTTGGTAAGACTTCTGTATCATTTCAGTTCACGCATTTTGATTTTTTATTTCATCTTTTTTGTATGTGTGATCAATGAATAATAAATCTACAAATTAGTTAAAGTGTTATAAAATTCAAATCACAGAATTTTCCTACATAGATAAAAGTGAGAGTGGCACCCCATACTTATATGATTAATTAGCATTTTTTCTTAACATTAACATATGTAAGGAAAGACCTCTTTAAGATAATGTAGTAATGAAATTACAAGGGTAAAGAAGTGTTCAGTAAATGGAGAAGATATTGCCAACACAATTTCTTTACGTTTAGGTTGACATGATCCCCAAACATGCAATTTTTTTCATATGAAAACAATGTGTTTGACATGTCATGTATTGTCAAGTGGATGCGATAGCTGACTAGATAGGTACTTTTTAAAAAGTTACTTAGTACTGTTTTAGATCATTTCATGCAGGGATAAGGAGAGAGTTCAAGAGGAAAGACAAGCTAGCTCAGTGGGAGCTAATATCTGCATCATATCAGTGGTTGGAACTACATTTCTGATTATTCATTTAGAAGTTCAGTTTTCCTGAACTATTTCTAGTTTTGCCGCCACAAAGTGTTAAGGATTTTTTTTTTTTGACATAGCAACCTACATGTGGACTAAAGATTTAAGGAATGGGGGCATTTATCACATTCTATGTTATGCTTGAAATAGCTTAAATACAACATAAGTATTGTGAAATTATATAATTTGTTGCTTTAAATATTTATTGGAAGTTCAGCGGATCCTTTCCGGTAATCTATCACTGTTCATAATAGCATTTGAAAATAGGAAAAGTACAAAATAGGAGAGTACAAAAATTTTAATTTGACTTTTAAAAATCACAGAAACCCAAAAAATAAATTGACCAGCTTCTAATATATTAAGGCTGACAAATTAAATGTTTTTTGTAGATCACACTGACAGGAAGAACCCACTGAGAACATCTTTATTCTCTTTGTTCTGTATGGAAGATTTACAGGTTGAGATGCATGTGAGGTGGCAGTCTGTAAACTCTCAATTTTCTCATTAAGTATAACTACCTGAAGCTGCTGAAGCCAACTAGTCAAGAAATTATGACTTTACTGTTCACCAAAGGGAAATTGAGATTCTGGGTTTCAAATGTTTCGTAGAATATCGGGATGTAAAAATTTTATTATTAATTTCAATTATTTCTAAATTTAGAATTGTTTCTTTTTACATATTCGAGGATTTATAAAATATTTCTCTGTATCTTAGTAAGACAGAACTATTTATATATCTCTAAATTCCAAAAATTATGTCATTTCTTCTAAATTTTAATACTCCTAATAGTTACTTTTTAAAAATTGTAGAAAGCTTGATTTAGAAAATACCCAAATAATTTTTTAATTTTTTTAAATTTTAAACTATAGAATTTATCTCAGTCTTAGAAAGTATAAATAAAAGAAAATTAGGATACAACAAGATATCAGTATGCAAATTAGGATACAACAAGATATCAATATGACAAATAATACAAGTTTTAAAACTTTAAGACCACTTGAAATTTGGATATAATAATAGAAGTAACAAATAGGGATGGTCTCCAATATCCTAGTTAGGAGATTTTTTTTTTTTAATAATTTTAAAACATTTTTTTTTGTGGGAAGAAAACAAGTTACATAGATAGGTATACATATTACAATACCATAATTAAAAAATTATAACCATGTAAAATAATATATTAGTTAATTATGTGTGATTTAAAAGTTTCAAATACCACTGGCATGGCAAACTCAGATCCAGTGTACTAATTATAATTTCTGGAAATGTATAATGGGGAATAGGAAAGAAGAGATATCCACAGAGAATGTCAACTAGCTCTGTGATTGATAGTTGTTCTTTTTTTAAAATTTATATATTTTTTAAATTTGCATATATATGTGTGTTTACATTTATATTACATTATTGCATTAATGTGTACCCTGGGGCTTTCCAACTTCACTAACACTTGTTAACCATCCTGATCTTTTGTGCTCTTCACCTCCCCCTCCTTTTTCCCCCTCCTCCTCTCTGGCTCCATTGTTCAGTCCCATTAATTGTTTTTATTTTTTTCTTTTTGTTTGTTTTTCCCTATATCCATCATATAAGTGAGACCATCCTGTACTTTTCTTTTTCTTTTTGGCTTATTTCTGCTAATCTGAGTCTTTTTAGTTCCATGTTGCTGAGAATAGCATGTGTTTGTCCTCTTTCATTGATGCGTAGTATTCCATCGTGTTTATGACCACATTTTTTTCAACCAATCATCTGTTTTGGGTCATTTGGTTTTTTTCCAAATTTTGGCAATTGTAAACAGAGCTGCGATAAACATGCGCGTACCAGTGTCCTTCTGAATTAGTGTCTTTCTTTCCTCTGGGTAGATTCCCAGTAGTGGGATTGCTGGGTCAAATGGTAAGTCCACTTTCAATTGTTTGAGGGTCCTCCACACAGTCTTCCATAATGGCTAAACTAGTTTGCACTCCTCTCCATTTTTTTAGTGGGTTTTTTGTTTTGTTTTTGTTGAACTGTAGGAGTTCTTTGTGGATCTTTGTTATCGGACCCTTGTCACTTGTCTGGAGGGCAAAAATTTTCTCCCAGTCGGTTGGTTTCTTTTTGTTTTGTTTATTATCTCTTTTGCTGTACAGAAATTTTTGTTTTTTACAAACAGACCAATGGATTAAAATCAAATACCCAGAAATAAAACCACACGTTTATGGTCAACTAATCTTTGACAAAGGAGCAAAAAAACATACTCTGGAACAAGGATAGCCTCTTCAGTAAATGATGCTGAGAAAACTGAATCAAAACGTAAAAAAATAGACCAGGACTACACCCTCACACGCTGTACAAAAATTAACTCGAAATGGATAAACAACCTGGAAGTGAGACCTACAACCATAAAATACATAGAAGAAAATCTGGGCAAAACTGTTCATGAATTTCACGTCAGAAATCCATTTCGGGAAACAACTATGGCTGGCAAAAAAATGAAGGAAAACATAAACACCTGGGACTATATCAAACTAAAAAGAAAATACCCAAATGATTTAAAGGGGAAAAAAATACCTGAAAAGACTACTTTCTTTTCTCTACATGTGTTTATTACTTACTAAACTAATTTTGTTTCATTTTTTGGGGTAGGAGTGAAAATGCTTGTCTTCCTCCTTAATATATTTGCTTCACAAATGCACTAGTGTACATTATTCTAACTGTTAAACAAAAAGAGCTCTTTATCAGTTGTTAGAACAATTTTAGCTTTCCATAAATGTTATAGTTAGGTTCGTTAATGAAAACATGCAAGGGTATTACTTTTTACTCTCTACCTGAAAGTTTTCTGACAGGTGATGGTTTAGCAGGAAATGCTCTACAGAAATTTGACTTCCTATTCAGTTTTTCAGCAACTTAACTTTCTACTTATGACCCTTAGAAAACACACATGCAATAGAGAAATAAAATCCTAAAAAAAAATTATGAAAGCATTTGTATAAATTGTTGTTCAGAAGAATGCAAAGGTCTATGATAGAAAAAAATTTTGGTCTAAAGGATTAGAAAATTTTGATTTTTGTGAGAAAATTGTTGACCTTTGGTCCTTTGAACCTTAAATCTGTATCCATCTCATTCCTGCTATTATGATGAATTTGTTAAACATAAATTAAAAAAGTAATACTATGGCCAGAATACCTTCTTCTGTCCTTAATACCAATGGCAGCATCTAGATTACTCTAAAAAGATGTGATTTTTATATATGAGTATTAGTGAATTATTTTACTAGTATTAGCTTGTATTTCATAAGAATCCAAAGCTTCTCTTTTTCACTTCCTCTACCTGGTTGTGACTTGCAGGTATCTCTACACATGGTTTAAAGCAAAAAAAAAAGAAAAAAAAGAAAAAAAGAAAGAAAGAAAGAAAGAAAAAATCTGCCTCAAAATGTCATGTTTTTCTTCTTTTTTCTTCTTTTTTATACTTTATCTCCTAATAACCAGAAATAGTAAAAAATAACTAACTCATAATAATCTATGAGCTTACTAATTTGGGGAGGCGAGTTTAAAGGGGGATATAATAATGAGCACTTTCATCATTCATAATATCTTTCTTTGTAAATGCTTTATTATTCTTGACAGTAGAGGACTTTGGCTAGTTGGTTAGTAGAAGTTAATGGAAAAATGGTTATATTGTGAACTTCTTTACAAAATATTATATAATAGGGCTACGTTTTCTTAGTCAGATACTGTCATAAAACAATATAAAATTATAAACATTTGGTAGACTAACTTTTAATTGCAACTTAATCTAAAGAATATTTATCACCTACTATATGTAATATATAGTAATCAATGAGTCATGTATACATTTATTTATTAAGCAAATTACAATATAAAGGGAATAGTAATGCATGTAAACAAGTATATATAACATGGACAAATTGTAGAACCACAGTGACATTACAAACAAGAATTAAGGATATCTATGGGGGGAAACAGGAAACTGGTTTAAGGTTCCTTCAGTTTCAGTTATGCTGGAACTACCAATTATTGTGATATTGTATTTTGAGATTAAAGTTAATAGAATCAAATAATTTTTATGCTACTGTTTTAGTTGGCTTCTGAGATATTCCCCAAAAGATGTTGTTACTGTTGACATATTTCAAATTGTATCATGAGACTAGAATCAATAAACTTAAACACTTAAACAAGGGGGGAAAAGTACTTCTAAGTGACAGATGTTTACACTTTTAAAGGCAAATGTGAAGGTACATTTGTGGGGAAGGGGTATTTACTGTAGTGAGTGGGAATATTTTAAATTTACTGGACACTTGCTATATGGAAAGGACTTTTATATTATCAAGAAAAGATTTGTAAGCACAAAGATAGTTCATATGGTGATGATGTCATGAGAGTAACCATTTTTATTAATGTTGCGCAGAATATTGCTTTTATTCTCTTGTTTTCTACTTTATCACATATTACTATTGACTTTTGTCTTTAATTTATTAGGCAACAGTGGAAATAAAAATTATAGCTCCTTTCTGAGACAGAATAAATAGATATAACCCCCCATCATTCCCTGAATACAGGTTTCCTTTCCACCATTCAGAGATAATGAACTGTTCTCCTGCTATTAGTATTAGTAGTACACAAATTAGCACAATTTCCAAGTATTTCATTCTTACTATATGTCAAGAATTATTCTAGAAATGTTAATCATTTATTAATCACTTATCAAATATCATGTATTAAATCCCTGTTTTAAACCATATTTTATGTCACATCTTTTTTCATGTGTAGGAAAATGCACACTAGGTTAATAAATAAGCAATTTTGCTATAAGGATGGTTCATAAACCAGAGCACCCCAACATAACCAATCCTCAAGATGGGCAAAGAATTAGTACCTGAAAATATATTAGAAAGTTAGAAAAGAGATTCTCTCAGATTCTGTTTTTATCTGAATATTTGTTGCATGACTTTCCTTGTCCTTATGCATGTGTAACTAGAGAAAGGCGAAGTCACTCTAAAGATTTAGGTAACTATGGCATTAATGCTGTCTCTCAAGCCCAATTCTTAATTCTTTAGAAAGACAATTTGATTTTCATAGCTTGGATAGTGTATCAAAGTACTTGATTGGAAATTTAGTTTCTCTTAGAGCACAGGGTAGAGTGCTTAAAGAAAAAAAGATCTTATTAATGCTTAGAAGCAGATATAAACACAAACATCAGTACCAAACACACCATCACAACAGAACTTCATGTAATTGTGACTCTACAATCTAGATATAAACTTTTCAACACTGTTTTGCTTATTTTGCTTATCTCGTTCTTTAGGTCTAATTGCTTAATGGTAGTGAATGCCTTTCTGGATGTGGACATTTGTCCATATGTAACTGTGAGGTAATACCAGATGGGTCCTATATATGCTATTCAGTTTTATTTATTTTGGTTAGAATTATTTATAATCATGTTAAAAATGCACTTAATTTTACAGGAATTAAGTGCTTACTATGAAAGTATTTAATAACTATAAATCATCCCTGGAGCACAAGAGTAGTACTTGAATTTAACCTCATGATATAAATGAACTGTTTTGGCCACCATTAGATTAAAATGATTAAATTGCTCCTCTCCTGAATCTCACATTCATATAAGAAGTTCTGTACTTTTACTTAACTACAAAATGCTTCACTCTGAAGGGAAAAAGTAAGTAATCTCATAACTTGTTAATAAAAGGGACATTGTGTTATGTGTAACTTAATGTTTCCTCTAGATTTACTATTTTAGAAAGAACTAGAAGTGGAAAGTATTAGACAGTAGTGACTTACAATGACATCATTCTGTATTCAATTAAAATATGTCCTTAATACTTCATAAGGCTTTCAAACCCATAGAACTTTATCTAATTACAAAATAGGATTATTTTTTAATTTTAAAGTTTGATATATTCTAAACAATGTCAAAACATCTAAGCAGATTTAATACAGAACTGTTTTGTTGACAAATTTTTTTTCTTAGTAACCCTTATAAAGATCCCCATTAGTAATTAAGTTGATGTTTATTGAGTGCCACATTTCTAGAGACATATGAAGTCTTGGAGATATAAAAATACATAACATAGAGATTTTGTTCCAAGGAGAAAAATTGATATATAGCTAAGCATGTAGTTTATATTGAAATAACTGGTAATAAACCCTCATAGAGACCTTATAGGAATACTGAGAGAGATCATCTAGGTTTTCTGGAAATAAATTATGGGCAGTTAAATTTAGGAGCTTTGTTAATGCTGAGCATTTGGTCCCTTTAAGGGAAACTCAGAATTTTCCCAGCTAAACTGCAAATGTTCAGAGCAGCAAACTGCAAGCATTATTAATGCAGCATCTTTCCAAAGGGGTAACTGTAGCCTGTATAATAGCATAGACTCACCATTGATTTTTATATATAAACACTTACTTATCTATATGCACAAGGCAATGAATGGATTAAAAAAAAAACCCAAGATCATGTTATAAAGCCACTGGTATTCAGTACTTTATATTATTTCACTATTTCTATGATTTCCCTTACTAATTCATTTACTAAAAGTTGACTGAGAATAAAATGGCATCATTTATTATGGTAGCATCCTCATAGTTTCTTTAAAGGATCTCTAAAACATTTTAATGTTTAGAAAACTTGAAGTGTACAAAAGATGCTGGAGAAACTCTAGGCTCAGGATCTCACTGCACTTAAGTTTTGGCACAGTTCTTGTGCCATCTGGATGATTCATCCTAACACCTGCCACTGCAGGTGGATCTAGCTCACCTCTGCTCCACTGTTCTCAACTTCAGGGGAGCCAAATAGTATAAATCTACATATGTGTGAGAATACTATTGTATATATCAGAGCCTGTTGGAAACCATATTGATATATTAATGCATGTTTTATAATAATAGTGTGAAGTTAGTTGCTATGCCTCCCACATAGTCTTTATTTACCTACTTTTTCTAGAACTTCAAAATCAATGCACCTAACTATTTTTTATTCCGTATTATTTATAATTCCTTATATGCTTATACATATAGTATTTCTTTTTAGGTGTACCTTGTTTTACTACCTCTTGCTTTCTAGCATTTTCAGATAGTGTGCATTTTACAAGATTGTGGCAATCCTGTGTCAAGCAAGACTATTGGCACCATTTACCCAGTAGCATGTGCTACCTTTTTTTTTTTCAATTTAAAAAAAATTAATTTTTTTTTTAATTTTTAGTTTTAATTTTGTAGCAGTAAGGTATTTTTAATTAAGATCTGTGAATTTAGAAATGGTAACATTGCATGCTTTAGGTTACCAATTAATGTAAACAAGTTTTATATACACTGGGAAACCAAAATATGAATAACTTTCTTTTTGCAATATTTATTGTTTTTGGAGCTTTGGACCTGAACATTTTAAGGTATGCTTGGTATTCATTTACTTGTTTGTTTGTTTGTTTGTTTGTTTGCCATTAGTATAGTTACATCTCTTTCTTAAAAAAATCCGTGATTTGGGATATTAGTAACTTTGGAACAATGGTGGGTCATAATGGGGTATTAGAATTGGATTTGATGTTAGATCACAACTTTATCTTATGCTGTGTACAAGGTAATTTTGTTTTTTAAGGTAATTTTGTTTTTTAATTAATATATTTTTTTTCTTAAGACCGCAATCGCCAAGAAAATTACATGGTATTATATTGCCCCACATATGTTTAAACTATGTCTGGACAAAGTTGAAAGTAAATTCAATAAATTAAGTTTAATTGCTGATTGGATATGCTCAAGAGTTTTGGAAGACTTGGTAAACTGTATAAATATGTTCATAGGACACTTTCTAACAGGTAAGAGAACCCATGGAGTCCACAGTAAACATTTTAAAACTGGTAATTTTGGAGCCTGTATCAAGAAAAACATAGTTACAATAGTAAAATGGATGAACACAGAAAGAAACAAGTGATTAAACAGTATTGATTGACTTCCCAAAGAATCCACAGAGATGGAAAAATATATAGTGAAAAGCTCTTGTGAGTAACATATTTCAGTTAGCAAAACAATTACCACATAACTATCAAGTTTCATTTTTTTGTTGTTGTTGTTTTTGTTTTTTGTTTTTGACATAAGCCCTGAGTCTTACAATGACCAGAGACCTCATTGATCAAGGCTTTGGCTGGGCTTAGATCATGATTTCTTGTTTTATTCTCTTCCTTTTCTGGAACACTTGTTTGACACACTGTGCACATAAGACTATGAATCACCGTGTTTACTCTTTTAAATTAATTTTTTTAATTGAGGTAATATTTGGGTATCACCATCACATACTGTCACCATAGCATTCCCACCACTAAATCACCCATAGTTCTCCACCATAGTTCATTGTACTTCCCTTTCTCTGTTCTTACTGTTCCCCCCATGAAATCACAGTGTTAGTGTAGATGAGTACATGTGATTTTTGTTAGGAATATAAAGTATGTAGATTCTGACCATAAAATAGATGATACACTGGTGGTTCTATTAAGTATTTTTTCCCCAGAAATTTCAGTAAATCACATGTCTAATAGGCCTTGCCATTACCTCATAGATTTATTGAGAATGGTGTACATATGCTGTGGAGGGTTAAATGGTTCAACTGTAATTGAACTGACTCAAAGGCCCACTGATACAACTGTCAGATGAGAAAGCTTTCTAAAGCTCTACCTTAGAAAGTTGTCATTTTCAATTAGTAACATTATTTGACCCTAGTATAGTGTTGTTTATCTCTGTCAAGGGGAATTTTAGAGTGCACTTATTTCACTTAACATAATCTCCTTAAGGTCCAACTATATTGTCACAAATGTCCATGTTTCACCCTTTTGTGCAGCTAGATAGTATTCCATTTGATATTTGCCATATCTCTTTTATCGAATCATTCATCTGTGGACATTAAAGCTAGTTCTATAGTCTTGGACATTTCTTAGTTTTGGTATTTAATACCATGGTCATATTTTAACATTAGGGAAAGTCGGGGAAAAGATATGCTGGAAACTATATGCTGTTTATGCAAACTTTTCATAAGTCCAAAATCATCTCAAAAGAAAGTAAAAAGTATAATACTTTTAAAGAAATTAGAAACCATCTTCTATGTCAAGAATTGTGTTACAACTGTTTAAGCACACTATTGGTAGAAGTTTCTGCTTGCAAGTAATGGGAAAGTAACTTATTTGTCTGCTGTATGGCCTGACTAAATGAAGAAATACCAGTGTGAAGGAGGGTACTCAATCAAGATGTTCCATCAAGTGTCTGACTTCTTTGAACTAGATTCTTTTTAGGTTAACTTTCTTTCTCATGCTGCTTTAATCTTACTCTTGTTACCAGAAAGCTTTAGTAATCGTAGGCAAATCACTAGCATCCAGAGTGAGAGACCTATCAATTGTACGACTATCTATAAAGGTATTTCCAAAAGATCCCAAGAAACTTCATCCCCTACTCAAATCTGACTGGAATAATATGACTGACCATTCTTTGCTAAAACAATCGGAGCTACAAAAGAAATCATTTAGATCATTTGTCATAGGCCTGGTTTCTGAAAGGAATCACTGGCCAGGGGATTTTTACTATTGTGCCCACCCTAGAATGTATCCTTAGTTCACAGTCTAGAGCTGTGTATTAATCAGATGCTCTAAAATCACATTCTTAAGGAAGGTGAATATCAAGAAGGAATGAAACAGTTCAATAGAGCAGCTTTTCAGAATCAAAATTGTATGTATGTGAAATCTGCTACTAATGAATACTCTAATGCGAAAACAAAAGAAAGCCTATCTGAAATTCATACCATTCTAGAAAAACTTTGAAGGTTTGCACTCATTCTCTCAACAACCTTGCTATAATTATTTCAGCAATCTAGTGACATCCAGTAGATTAACTTATTAGTTCTTTAAATTCCATCACTGATTAGTCTGATCCGTTTCCACTTGTTTCAGTAAGCATCCTTGGATAAGGTTCCTTTGTTTATATATATTTGGCACATGTCCCATCCTTAATTTGATCACCTGCACCTGGAAAAACTGGTAATTTCATTTGAAGATTCAGGTGCCCTCATTAAGGAACAAAGCATTACATAAGCTTCCTGCTGGCTGAACAAATTTAAATTGTCCTCGTGTAAGCTTCTCACCTTCTTACATACAAAATTTATATGAAAAGAAAAACAAAAGTGTCTTTTGACACAGAGGGTAAAAATATTCCATGCTCTCTAAGGAGAAACGAGATTTAATTTGAATAAGCTGGCAAAGTTTTCTATATTGGCACCATTCACTTTATGGAAAAGCCTCAAGCACTAAAGACACTAGTGACTATATTGTAAAGAAAGGACACAGCTGGTTTGTGTTCCTCCAAACACAAATATAACTTTTAACAAATGTGATGTAAAATATTTTTCACTTTTTAGCATTCAAATGCTGTTTTAAAATTATTATCTCCAAGTGATTGTAGTTATGCAGATGCCATCAGTGACAACCAGATTTCCATCGATGCAGCACATATTTCCTTATGTAGTTCCATAGTGTATTTGAAAGTATTTAAAATAAGTGTATTAATTGCTTTTGCACTGAATATTAATTGGAAATACATTTATGGTTCTGAAATCTCTTTTATCCCTAGACCCAGGCATCTTCCTGCTTATTGGTTTTCGGTTTCTCCTTGTGAATAAACCTTGACTATTCAAACTCTGTTCAAAATGGAACTCATTATAATGCAACCTGAATGTGTTCTCCCTGAATCTACCTTGCTTGAGAACACCACCATTCTAGCAACCACATTAGTCTATAACTCCCACTCTCATTCCTAGTTCATCCTAATTGTTTTCATCTTTTACATGTAATAACAACATGCTCTTGATTTTATATGTAAGTAAATTTTTAATGTGCACTTCCATTCTCACAATGACCATCTTTTTATAATAGAAAATAATTTTCTAGCTAGCCTTCAAAATCCAAAATTCTCTTTCTAATTCATCAACCCTTCTCCCTTCCCCAATACTTTCACACATAATCACACATACTCATGCACATCCTGATACACACAACTATCAGAAATAATTACTAATATATAGATTAGATTTGGTGTTCTTGTCATTCCCTGCTTATTTGATAGCTAATTGGTAATTAAAATTGAACAAACAATGCCCTCCATAAGTTACCAGTAACTATTTTAGCAGTCTATTTCAATTACTTTATTTCTCAGAATATTGATTTTATGTCCTCTTTTTAAAAATATATATACTTCTCTTATCCTCCAGGACTTTTCTCACCCATTCTTTTTCCTCCTTTTCATAGTTTAGTCTACTATATCAAAGTCACAAAGACTGGGTGACTTACAAAAAAGAGAAATTTCTCATAATTTTCAAAACTGACAGTTTGACATCAGGATGCCCGTATGGTCAGGTTCTGGTGAGGTCCCTTGTTGGAGTTGAGTCCTGCCAAATTTTCTTTGTGTCCTCACATGGTGTACAGATGGTGAGATGCAGTCCCTACCATAATGACCCTAATCCACCCTAATTACATTGCAAAGACCCCATCTCCTAATCTCCTAACATCTCATTTACAAGTGAAGATGTCAACTTATGCATTTGAAAAAGTCACAAAGATTCAACTGAACACATTCCCTGGCCAGGTTTTCATTGCCTCTTTTATTCTTTCCCATTATTTTAGCTAGCATCTCTGTGGTAATTATTTCCAGATTTAGGACCTTTAACAGAGATGTTTTCTTTCTTTCTTCCTCCCTCCCTCCCTCCCTCCCTCCCTCCCTCCCTCTCTCCCTCCCTCCTTCTCTTTCTCCCTCCCTACCTCCCTCCCTCTCATACTGGCAGTAGCATTGATTTAAAACTCTGTATATGATTTAGGGAAATAGATTCACACCTCCTCAGATGCATGTCACCATCCCATACCCACCATTAAAGCCCCCATATTCCTCCACTATAGACCACTGGGGCCTCTTTATTCTTACCCCACTTTGTCCCTACCTCATCTACCCCTTTAGCAATCCAAATATGGTCATACTTATCTTCTTTAGATAGAGTATTTTCAGTCCCTTTGTATTGTTTCTGTGTATTCTACATAAGTGAAAACACCTGTTATTTGTCTTCTTCTGTCTTTCACTTAGTATATTCCCCTCTTGTTCTATCCATGTAGTCCCAAATAACAAGGGTCTTCCTTTTTCTTAATGGCTTAATAGCATTTCTCTGTGTGTACATATATACATATGTACATATATGCACATATGCATATAAGTATATATACACACACACATACACACACACCACATCTTAATTCACTGCTCTGTTGTCAGGACTTAGTCGTTTCCAAGTTATGGAAGTTATTTTTATATTAGCATTATTATAAATAATTATGATACTATAGCATTTTTATAAATAATGCTGATATGAACATAGGGTTGCTTATTATCCTTCAAATTATTGATTTTGTATTCTTTAGATAGATAGTTAGAATTGGAATTCAGCGATTCCACTCAATGGAAAATGGTAGATCTACTTTTAATATTATGAGAATCCTCCATATTGTTTTTCATAGGGGCTAAACAAAGCTGCCTTCCCACCAACAGTGTACAAGTGTTCCTTTTCTGCACACCTTTGCTAAAGTTTGTTGTTTCTGATTTTATTACGATGGGCCATTCTCAAGAGAATTCTCACTGTTGTTTTGATTTACATTTCCATGATGATAAAATGATGTTGAACATTGTTTCATGTGCCTGCTGGTCATTTGGATGTATTCTTTGAAGAAGTATCTATATAGCTCCTTAGCAGAGATACTTTTCTGAACTGCCAGGCTTGCATACTAACTGCCTGCTACTTAATATATCTTCCTGGATACTAAATGAAACCATCACTTTCTTCTGCTCATGCTATATTCATTTATCAAGTATTAATAATTCTATTCCTTAAATATTGTGATTTTAGAAAAGTCCTGTTTGATGTACAAGTTTGATATTGAGAGGTAATCTTCATTTAGAATAGTAAAAATGATTTAGAAGTCCCAATTTTATCCTTTCCTATGTAAATAATGTTTTAAAAATAAGAGAATTTCCATATGCATTATTTTTAAAACAAATGGCAAATATTGTTTTCATTTTGTTATATATAAGCATTGATAAAACTATTCATGAGTGTATTAACACCATTCTATGTTAATATAAATACTTAAGAATATTTTTCATTTCCATAATTAGAACAGCTCATTGCAGTTATAAAGCAGCATTTGGTTGTAAATTTTTTTGTGTGTGATTCTAGTTGCAAGGTTGATTTAATATTAGAAGTGTGCCAAAAATGATTGAAATTGAAATATAAATTTGTGTATATCAACAAAACAAAATTAGCTGTTCACCTTATCGGTGTCCTTTTGTTTTATCAAAGTTACCAAATAGAACTTAGTTCTGATTTCTAAAGAAGCATAAGCATTCTGTACTGATTTGATCATTTTGAGAGAAAAATATTTTGAAATATGAAAAAGCAGTTTTGTATTTTCTGAAAACATTTAAAATGCTGCTTAGTGTAAACCATTTATTTTGCCTGTAAAAATGGTATTTGTGATTTATTTTTATAGTTTGGTTTTATTCCTTTAAATCTACTAAAGTTATTTACTTAATTTCTGTTCAAAATATGTATGTTAAATTTAAATTTGGAAAGATATTTGAGTTTAGCTTTATCAAAATGTTAGCTAACTCCACTTTTGCCAGTACTATTTTATCTATGAATTAATTCATAATATTACACATTTTTCCATATTTTGAAGCTTCTTCAAACTTGGCATATAGAACACTAGACAAATCTCTTAAGTAAAATATACTTTGTTATTTAGTAGGATGACAATTACCATGCTATAAAAATAAGCAATTATAATCTGCCACTGACTGCAGGTCTATAATCCAATAAAGATTTTCAAGTATACGGAGTTTAAAATAACCAACTTTGATAGTATGTTTATATTTTGCTTATCTAATTTTTGTCAATGTTATTTCAACTGGCAGTAGTACTACACATTTATTTATCTATTCTTTGGAGAATTGCTCTGTTAATAATTCTATGATTAGGTGTGTGTATGACATGGGTCTACATTGACAGAATATTAGTAACTTTCTCAATAAGACCTAATGAAAATTGTCCCTCTTTTACTTTGACTGGTATTCATGAAACATAGTTCTTCAGTGTTTGCATCAGTTGAGTAGGAGAAAAATTCAACTCATAGTTCTTTAGCAATAAGAAAGTCCTCATCTCACTTTCCAGGAACATATCGGTTATATGATTACATTAATGATCCTGTCTACCATTTTAGCTATTTCTCTATATATTAAATCTAACATGAGATTGATTCCTTTCAATACCCCACCATTGTTGAGATCATCACAAATAGCAAGGTCCAGGAGAAAAATACTATTGTTCCCATCCATGCAAATGTTTTTAATAATTATATTTACCTTTGTTGTCTCTTATTTTCACCAAAATTACATGTATCACTTGGCAAAATCAGTCATTGGACAGGAAATGTGAATTACCTTGTTGGCCTGGACTAATCAATATTCCATTTTGTTGTTAGTTTTAGCACATATAGCAATGGTGAGAATGAGCACACAGAGAAAATAGTGTAATGTCTTCAGTTAGGCAACCTAATTTTCTAACAATCATCAAATGAGTTTTTTCACGAGACCTTGTTAATGAATCAACTTATTCTCATTTAGGATCAGAAATTTGATATACCATGTAAGTGAGTTTTACATGGTAAACCTTGAATACTATAGGGAAACAAGGGGGGCATGTGTAGGCAGAAATTATGTTCATTTTTTAACTTATATGCTTTATGGTGTTTAATATTTGACAGTGGAAATGTTACTAATCTTTTAATCTAAAAACAAAGTATTTTTTTCTTAGCTTTGTTACAAAAAGTTATTCCATTGAAAATGATTATTCCATTGCAAATAAAGTGGAATAAACATGTAATGTCAGATAACACACATGCTGTTACATATTGATCTTAGGGAATTATATCTCAAGGTGTGGGGAATCATTGCTAGACACAATAGACAGAGGTTGGTATTAAGAAAAATATTACATTATGTATGGTTTTTAGACAGGTTTAAGTTGTTGAACCACTTAATAGTCTGGAATATTCAGATCACCAACCAAGAAAATATCCACTAACTGTTTCTGACTGTTGAACACTTGAAGTGTAGCTAGTGCACATTGTGATGACTATACTTATAAAATACATATTTGATATCAATAAATATAAAAAATGATCTAACTGAATTTTATTTTGATTATATATCAAACTAAAAGAATTTCGGTAAATTGAGTTAATAAAATATAGTGTTAAATAATTTGCATCTGATAATTACTTAAAATGTTGCTCATAAAATATGTAAAACTGAATATGTGGCATGCATTATATTTCTTCTGTATAGCACTGGGCTAGATGTCTCATTAGAGGGACATTTAGAGTTTAATTCATATTAGAGTTCAGCAGTTTCAGGTAGATATCAGTACTTTAACATGGGATTGAAGTAAACTCAGTGCTTTTTTAAGTTTCTCTGGAAAAAAGAAAATTTTTAATTTTACAGAGAGCTAAAATCTACCAACACATAATCTAAGTACACCATATAGATAATAATCTCAGGTTGGAAGGAAATTCACTTTGAAGAGACCTAAGAAACTTCCCCCAGGCCAAACAATAATTGTGTGAAATTGTATGATTAGTCACCCACTAAGGCAGCAACATCAGAAAAAAAAGTATTGGATTAAAGAGAATATTATTGAATAGATATCTGGCCTGTATATATAGTTGTGATAAAGCAGCATTTCTGATTGTGGGGAAAATCAAGTAAATACTCCATAGATGTTATGAAATATAGGTTGTGACTAGTATTAAAATGAAACTGAAGCTTGAATCCCAAAGTGACTATGACACTATGGCAGCAGATGCATTGTGCAACATATGTCAGATACATTGATTGCTGGTATAATTGATATTTTAGTGAAATATATTTAGTCTGCATTCCTTTTACAATCCAAGTAATCTATCTCCTGTGGGGAAATGAATGCAACATCTTTCTACCAAAATTTATAATGTATTCTGAATTTCCTATGATTAATACCTGAAGGCACATTTTAGAACCCTGCTACCACACCCACCCTTCCCCAAGAAATAGTAGATGAATATCCACAGTCCTTTCCCTTCTTTCCTGCTGAAAAACATTCTGAATCTGACAGCTTGACTCCTGGTCCTTTACTAAGCTTAATGGGTAGGGAAAAAAAGTAGATGCCAGGAATGCTAGATTGAATTGGAAAGAACAACTTTATTTCTGGAAGAGAAAAGTAATAAATTCATAAAGGATGGAAAGGAGAGAAAGTTTTTAAACAGTTAGAGAAAAAACAGATTTTTGTGGGCAGATTCTGTATAAATAAGGTAAGAAGACAAATTTTTCCAGTATATCATGAATATATGATATTCTGCAGGAAGTCTTTCAATTCCTATTTGCTAAATTTTAGATATGAATGAAAATAACTTGAAGATCTAGACTCAGATTCATATCTATTCTTTATTTCATAGACTTCAGTGTACAAAATGCAGAACTATAGCTGTTCCAAGTTAGAATGACTTTAAAGTTTCCTATGTTTGAAAGAAATAAACTATTTCTTATTTGCTTTCTTTTTTCTGACTTCATGAATTCTGTGAACCTTTAACTTGAATATGGCAATTTCAAAGCTCAAGGAAGCCTGGAGTCTGTATTTATATTGTTGACTATAGAGATTATTTCCTTCAGTGGAGGATGGTGGGTAATGATAGACTGCACACAAGGAAATGGAAACCTGTAGATTTTTATTATACCGTTTGGGAGAAAGATAGTTTACTTTAAACAACTTCTATTATAGTTTCTTCTTTGGCTTACTCTTGATCTTCAAAGAAAGGTACAGATTAAAATAGCATGCCAAATCACTGGCTCCTTTAAATGATAATAAACCTGAAACATTATATCAACTAGAAAAGATCTTCAAGATCCTCCAAACCAGAGATTATTACTCTTTGGAGGGCCCTAAACCCACTTGAAATCTGATGAAAGCTATGCATATTCTCCTTAAAAATAGGTATACTTGACTATAAATGCTACATTTGCTTGTTTGATGGGAATTCAGGACTCACCAGGTATCTTACAAGGTCCACTAACATCAGATTTACAGAGTCTAGACCAGTTCATTGTCATTATATCTTATGTAAAAAAATGAGCCCATACATTTAGGATGATGTAATGGGGGTGTAAATTCAAGTTATCTCATAAGAGCCTTTATCTCTATTTGCATATTCAGGATATTCAGTGATATAGTTGCAGGGTCAGTGAACACAAACTTGCAGGACAGGTTAAGTGGTAAGGATTTTTTTCCAGTGCTATGGAAAAATGCTACAAGATCTAAGCAATGACATGACTGTTTTCTTTTGGAAAATTTGTTTCTGCTCTATGGAAGCATGAATTTGGGGCTCACAAGAATGGATGAGAAGTGGCCAGTGAAAGGGCTCTGAAACTTAAAACTTGTCTGTCAATAATCAACTTCATTTTATGTGAACTCTTTTTATGAAAAGCTCAGTTTTTTAAAAGTATATATACTTAATAGTAGCCATAAATACATAGACATTTAAATTGCAACTAAGTATATGTAGAATATCAATATTATTTCTTTGTTATATAAAAGAGAATATGTCTCCAAAAAATAAGTTCTGTCATGAAAAGATCACCATTCTTACTATAATAGGGTAATCACATGTCTTTAACATTTAGCTTTCCAAATAGAAATTAATTTATCAGTAATAAACAATAGTCATTATTTACCTCCTCTGTGCTTCTGTCCAACTTTACTTTCATTATTCATTTGCCCCAAATATTTTATCTTTCCAAATTGAATACTTGATAGAGGTATGCCAGTATACAATTGTCTGCTGTTTGTTATCAGAACTCTAGCCAGTGGAAAAGAAGATATAATATCTTGTTTAGACTTTAAATTAACTGGATAAAAACAACATAGTTGCACCTTTAATATTTTTAGCTTCCACTTCTATTTTTCATGGTGATTGCACACTTCTGATGACAAATTTACATTTTTAAACTAGAATTATATCTATTATTATATTATATCTAGAATTATATCTAGTATTTCTAGTATAAACTAGAATTATATCTATATATAATACTTGCACTTGTGACTACAATAGGAAGCAATATTCTCTTCATGACTCAGCGTTGAATGTAACATGTGGAGTTATGACCTGATTGGGTTTGCCTTAAACATTTCAGTTGTCTTAAAATGTGCAATTCAATTTCTTCTTCTAACACAGGAAGGGAAAATGTTCCTATTTTGCAGTTAATTCAATTACTTACCAGCAATAAAAATGATGACAGAATTTTTTATTACTACAAGTTCTCTAACTACTACCTTTTTTTGGGCAGTTTAGATAAAACTTCTTGTGAATGAACTGTCTCAATTTATTTTTACCTATACTCAAACTATTCTAAATGAAGTGTCAGTACATTTTCTAATATTGTAACTTCAGTAGCAGTTTAATGATCAATTGGTTGCATAATAGCTTTCACCATATAGTCAGATTTAATTATCTCCAACAGAGATTTAAATGTTCTAATGTCCTTTCATGCCATATTTGTTTGAGATTTAAGCTACTCATGTGTGCAAAACTTCTTTTTCCTTGTCTAAAATTCAACTCATTAAATTTAAAATATTAAAATAATTGGGAATTTCTTTTTAAAAATGTTAATCAGGTTAAACAAACATACATCATAAAAACAATGAAATAGTTTTATGATTAAAAGTCCTGGAGTATTATTATTTGTTAGTACATGTCCTTCAAGCAAGAAAAAATCAAGAGTTCACTTCCCTCTTGTTACAATATGGAAATTTAAATTACAAGAAAAATAATTTGAGGTTCATGCCATAAATATTACTATGAGCAGTGTAGTAATCTGGATGTAATGTTTGATATTTCAAACATTATTAGAAATATTTAGTATGAAATTACTTATAATGATAGGAACTTATAAAATAAGTTCAGTTTTAAAGACATTTGAGGAGGTAAGAATCTCAGTTATTATATAATTCCTTGAAAGAATAAGTGATATTGTGAAGTGTTAAGTCTTAATTCCAGTTACATATAGAATGACCTTAGACTTCTGATATACTTTTAAAAGACTAAAATTATTTATCAATATCTGCATAGTCACATATAAGACTTAATTTATAAAATTTTGAAATACTTAAAACTAATTTATGTTTTCCCTTAAAATCCAAACTCATCATCTAAGAAATAAAAACATTTAATAACAATAATCTGATATCACGATTACATGAAATTCAACATATCAATACATGCAAAGATCAGATTGAGAAGAAGGCTCAAGTGATTGGGTGAAGGGGACTGCAAAGACATAATATAAATATATATTTGCACACATAAATATGTAAACAACAAAATGATTAATAAAAAATAAATGAAATTACTAGAGATGAAAGGAAAAAGCAAAAAAAAGAAACAAAATAAAGGTAATTTTAAAAAATGCATACAAGGATCAAAGGTTTTTAAAATATTTCTAGGAAACTGTATTAAGGAACTATTTAGAGCACTTAGTGTCTCATATTTGTTTTATATAAGCTTTGCCTTCAAAGCATAAATAGAGCAATAAGTAATAACTAAGCAATAAGTAGATTGCCATCATAGTTCAATGGTATAAGTACTTTAGTAGAGAGAATAAGGATGTGCAGAAAAGGAAATCATCAGGTGGAAAGTTAAGAAAGACCTCTTAGAAATGATTATGATTTGTGAGTTGCATTTGATGTAAGAGTTGAAATAAGCTATATGAAGAGTTGGAAATTGCATTCCAGAGAAGCAGACAATGTGAAGTTGAGGATTTTTTTAACAAATACTTCAAATTAAAGTAGTCCAAACTATAGGTCCAAATTTTAATAACTATAGCAGTATAACAGATAATTGGTATAGCAGAATTTTTACAATATAGCTGCTTAAACTAAATTTAATATCAAGAACCCAAAGAAACTCCTTGGAGTGATGGGAATATTTTTATTTCATTGTAATGTTTTCTTATGAGAAAACTGTCACAGAGTTGAATTCAAAGTCTCCTTTTACAAGCTCTTAGAAAGGTAAAAATATCCTTTCTCCCCAGCAATAGCTCTTCTGGGAATCTACCCAAATGAGACCTCAATGTGGGTACAAAGGGACACCTGTGCTTGGATGTTTACTGCAGCACTATTTATAATCACAAGGACATGGAAACAACCCAAATGCCCCAAGACACATTGCTAGATGAAAAAGACATGGTATATATACACAATGGAATATTACACATCAATTAAAAATGACAAATTTGATGATTTTATGGATGTATCTAGAAGAAATCATATTGGAAAAAAACAAGTCAGAAGGAAAAAGAAAAACCAAATTGTTTCAATAATATGGACAAACAACCGATAGCACACACTGGGGGAGGGGACCAGCTTGAGTGGCCAGGGAAGGGAGGTGGTGGGGGACCCCCAGGAATTACAATGATGTGAAATATATATATATATATATATATATTATTAATAAAAATAATAAAAAATAAAATAAAAATAGCAATCATGAAACTAAAAAAAAATCCTTTCTCTTCTGTTGTCAACATTAATTAATATTTAGATGTTTTCAAAATTTGGCAACTTTTCAGATTATACACATTCCTCAAAAATCTGTAAATTTAAGGTCATTTAAAACTAAAGAAGGTAATATTGAAATTGAGACAAAATACTATGAAATTGTCTATGCTTATACTAAATATGAAACAACAAAAATATTATTACAAACTTCTGAAAGAAAATGAGATTTTTTCCTTTCTAACTCTTTTTTACATTATAAAAATAGTGTATTTTTTCTCTTGGAGTCATTTTTCCTCTATTCTTGTTTAAAACCATTATTATCTATCTAACATTTTATATACAATTCAACTGAGCATGCAATCTGCTGACACTTAATTCTTACATTTGTTTTTTGTATATTATAGAATTAGTAGGATATCATTAGTAGTATTTAGGTAAAACACTGCATCCCTATATATCATGTTATAGTAATTTCTCCTACCTGTTAAGTAAATGCAGTACTAAGTGACTACTTGTAATATGTGTGTGATTTCTGTCCATAACTGCTGGATTATGTCTTGGACTTTGCATTATTCCTTAATTTAGAATAGCATATAAAGTCTTGGCAATTTACTGATATGATACAATATTGTTCAATTTCTAACTTAAAATAGTAGTATGGAAAATATGTATTGTTAACAGAAATCTACTACACAACATAGAACATTTAAAAAATTCATCGAAGTTTTACTCCTATTGGAGAAGAGTTATAAATTCTTTTAGTGTCTATTATTCTTCCAGTGTCTATTAATTGACACCTTATCTTCCAAATTTTTTGTTGTTTACAGAAAATATGTCTCAATTCTGACTTGTCATGTATATATCATGTGAAAGTATGCATGCTAAGTATAAATTTTAATATAATTATTTTAATATTTAGATCTAACTTGTGGTTTTGAGTAGTAGTTTGGTGTATCATATATGTGATATATATGCATATATATAATATATATATAGTATACATATATAATGTATGCTCTTATAGTAAAACACATTTTCTATTTTATTTTTTCAATCTTTATGCTTTTATTGAAGTAACATTACAGTATAGCATTTTATGTTTCAGGTGTGCACCATTAAAAATCATCATGTTCCAACATATCACCCTAAGTTCACCAGTAAAAAATAAATTCTTCATCACAAAATTGACCCTTTACTCCTGATTTACCTACTCTCTTCCCCCTTTCTTTTCTGATGATCACTAATTTGTCTTATAATATACCTCATGGGTACTATGACTGTTTTCAGGTCTTGACTATTGTCAGTGCTGCTGTGATGAACATGGAGTGCACATATGTCTATGAATCAGTGCTTTTGTAGTACTTCAGATAAATACCTTGACATGGGATAACTGCATCCTATGTATTTTCTATTTTTTAATTGATTACACATATATATTTCTCTCTATATGGCTTTCCATAATGGCTATATTATTTACATTCCCAACAATATATAAGTGTTGCACTCTTCTTCTTCAAAGCTTGGTTCTTCTTGTCTTTTGGTGAAGGCCATTCTCATTGGTATGAAGTTAATGTATGGCTGTTTTGATTTGTAGTAAAGGCATTTCACATATTCAGCTGTGATACTGGAAAAATACACATCTGAAGTGCAAATTTATTTAGAAATAAATCAATAACTAGAAACACCTTGACAAGTTTAGCCATTTCATGGTTATCTATCCTAGGACATTTCCCTTTTCCTTTTAGAAATAAAACCCTAGATTTTAAGTGGACTTAATATTGTCTATTTTGCAGCTTAAATTCCCATTTTTCCTTATAATCTGTATTCTATTTAATATTTGCATGTTCTAGATTTTTCTAACAAATATTAACTCAATTGATACATTTCGAAAAGAATTCAAGTAAATTAAAGAATGAATAAGCTATGAATATAGCATAGGCAAATGAAAATTTTAAATTATTTTAATAAGGTGCTGAGCATAAGAAACAAGCTGTATTTGACTATTATTTGGACTGTATTTCTATAATTAAATGTTTAATATATATCTTTTCAATAAATTATTTTCTTTCAACTATATTCTTGTATATTACAGTGCACATTATTTGACAGTAATGCAACATCATCCACTTAAAATTTTCTTTTCTATGCAAACTACATAGCAGTGCTAGAGATCAATACATTGCTAGATGGCTTAAATATTGGCAATTGAGTATGTACTCAAGTGCTTAAGTACATGAATAAATCTTCATAGATTTTAAATAAAATAATTTATCTAGGTATTTATGGGTTTCATGAAATCTTACTCTGAGGCATGTAACTTTGTCTTTTCACTGGGAATTTATAAATTGTTTTTCGCCCCATGCAAGAATATATGTTAAAATAAATCTTTTTCAATTATTCAAAGGGTAGAAAAAGTAGATGGGATAGATTTTTGACAATCCAAATGAAAATGACCCAAAATTTACATGGTATTTAGTTCTTACTGAGACAGACACTGTTGTAAGGTGTGCCAGATAATTATGAGCCCAAGGCTTAAAAAAGAAAATAAAATAGTTTTCCCTGAGACTTTTGTATCATAAAGCTCAAAAAGGATAGAAAACATAGATGAATAAAATATCAGACACATTGAAAGTGGCTTTTAATCAATATTTATTAGGTTTATAGTGTAAACAACTTATATCCAGTAGCATATGTAAGTGAAAGTAATTCATGTTTATTTATCAAAAGATTGGTTAAAAATCAGTCTGTAAAAGATACATTGTCTCTAAAAGATACACTGTGCTTAAGATACAGTCCAATTACCATGTATCTTCGTTCTGAGTATCATAATACTGGATTTGATCCTTGGTTTTGAAATTGGATCAAAAAATGGGCAAAAGCTGCCAACTAGCAAGGCATAGGGAAAAAATGGTGTTTTAAAATGCAGATTCTGCCACCCAGTTTTCTTACCAGATCTGTCTCACCCACACCTAACGGTTGCCAGACAAAAGCAGTTTAAACAACAGGGTTTTATCCAACAAGGGAATTCAACAGGGAAAACAAAGAGTCCTCAAAGTCACAAGTGGCCACTTATCTTAACCACAGTCACCATTTTCAGTTCCAAAGGTTCCCAAAGACACATGTCCAAGATGGTGCCCTTTGCCCCTCCAAAACTGAGGCAGGCACTGCAATGTCCAAATTTTCTGCAGTCTTCTCTTTGCTTCTTCTCCAGTGTTCCGAGCTGCTCCACTTCTCCAAGTCCCTTTAAATTTCTTCCACAGCTTTCCAAATCCCTAGCCATCTCCAGGTACCAGCTCACTATGCTACCTTGCTAAGGTGCCACACTCTCCACATCAGCTACTCTTCTGCTGGTCACCATGACTCCTTGTCACCACCAACTCTCTCTTTCAGGGGACTTCCCCTAGCAGGCCACGTGGGCCTGTTCTCTCAGTTCACCATTCTCATCTCCTTTTCTCCCCTTTCTTTCCTTGCTCCTTCCTTTTATGTATGCCCTCTCTTCCTGCTTCTCATTTTCTCTCATGAGAGGTCTTTCAGACTCCACACACCAGGGTATTTTGGCAGCAATACAATTTTCAACTGCGTCACTACCCTGATTCAGTTTGATTTATATGCTGATGATAACTGCAATATGCTTCTATACAAAAACAATTTGAAGGTATTACACTATAATTTCTATCACTTTTCCCCAAGTAAGAGTAAGGAATTGGGTCTAAACATCTTTCAGGGTCAAAACAAAGTTATGCTGAACCATATTTAATAAACAAATGCACATTTCAAGGAAAAGTGACTTATTCTGAAGTCAACAACCAAAATAAACCTTCAAGTGCAGATTGGGTTTATATTTGTTTTTCAGCAAGTTACTGTCTCCCATCTCTGTTTATTGTTTATCATGTCAGTTGACTGTGTCAAACCAGCAAAAAATTAGTAGCTTAAAACTTTCTAGTTTCTTCAGCATATAGTTATGTGGTTGAAATGAGTAGTGCTTTTGATTTGAGATAATTTGGGTGCTCTCTGCTGGGTCCTTTCATGTGTCTGTGGCTAGATGCCAGATTGAATGACTCTGGGATGGATTTAACACACCTCACTCCTAGCCAATGGTCAGCTGTTAGACTATTGGCTCATTTTTCTACATGACCTCTTATTCTCCAGCAGGGTAGTCTGGTTTTGTTCACTTAGTGGCCTAAAGTTTACAAGTAGAGCAACAGGAAAGAAGTCTCAGTAGGCAATTTGTTGTGGTCTCCACTCTCGTGTTTGTTGTTATCTCATTGTGTAAAGAAAATCATATGGCTTCTTGTTGAACATAGCTTTATGTGGTGAGAATTAAACAAACTGGGAGGGAGGAAATTTTGATGATTTGTGAGCTATTTCACTTTTTTAAAAACTCTACTTTTTCCTTTTTTCCTCCTATTTTCAGAGTATATCCTTTCTTTCTCATTGTATGTATGTTGATCATTGAATCTCTTTTGTGAGAGGGATTTTTCCTCCTTGCCTGTAGCTTTTTATTTTCTGTTATTGCCTTTTCTTAAAAGGGAAAGTTAACTTTTATTTCTAACTTTGAATAAAGGCTTTTGATCAAAGAAACAGGATTATTTTCCTTTTGATAGCTAGGTTCTTAAATTCTAAATAGTTGTTAGGAACAAACTTGAGATGACCTTCAGGCAGAAATAGGCACTGAGATTTTTAAATTCAAGTCTCTGGGGATTTGAATTTCATTGCTTTAATAAAGAAGTGGGAGGAGAAATCAGGGTTTATATTTAAAGACCACATTGTAATGTTAGTAGTTATGTATAAAAACATTGAACATTGATCAGAGGAGGAAGCTTGTTTTCTTGAAAATTCATAATTTTGGTAAAATTTTCAATCTTTTCTCAAAACATTAAGGTCTCTTTTATCTTCCAGTAGCCAGTAACAAAACTGATCAGAGCTGATTTTAAAAGAAACCGTATTATATAAAATTAAAACAGTGTTTTTTTCTGATTAAAAGTAAGAATCCAACAAGAATAGGACATCTGATACAGCGGCTACTTTTATCATCTCCACAGTTGAAAAAGATATCATGACTTTGTATATTTCTTACTATGATGGAATAAATATCTTAAAGAAATAAGGTAAAGAAGCTTTTTTGTAGGAACCAGAAGTAGATGCATTGTAGAAATGCAGTTTATAATTGATGTTTGGAAAACTCAGGCCTTTTTTAATTTAAAACTCTGAACAAAACAAAAAATCATAAAAATAAAAATGAATATACTGAACATAAGCAGAAATCACTCCCAAAATAAAATTTTTAACTTTGAGCTATTGCTAAAAATAAACCAAAAAACCTGTGCCTGTAGATTCTCTTTTAAAAATATGCTTTCAAATAATTAATTTGAAGGATTTTAATTTCAAATATGTGTATTCAATTCTAAGTAGAATACTGAATGTCGGAATGATGAGTTATATGACCAGTATGTTCACTTTTCCTTCAGTACTGTAGTTTTCATGCTGTATCCAGGGGGTGTGATAAGAGACATGGACTGTGTGCCCCTTGCCCACCAGGACACAAAATTAATTATATGTTTAGTGGAGATTTTGTATATGTTTTTCTTTCATGAAGGGTTCTATCACTGAAAATGAAATCTTTACATATAAATTAGTGTGTTTGCCCTTATCTCAGTCAAATGCCCATTTCTTTAAAAAAATATTAGTTATAAAATCAATGATATCATATTAATAAGCAATAGGATATCATAAAATTCCATTTTTTGTTAGCATTTTGATATAAAACCCCAAATGAATACATTAGCTTTTCAAATCAGTCATCATGCAGCTACAGGTAAGACTGACACAAGTTTCAGAGGGAATTGAAAATGCTATCAGCTAGTTATTGTGAGAGCTCATGAGATTTTTTTTGCAAAGGGCCAAAAAAAGCAGCTTACTTCAAAGCATCAATTGATTCCTTGTGGGTGTTAAAAATGAAGTTGCCTGCCAGAGGAAAGAATATGACTAGGGATTAAGAGGCAGGAAATATTGAAAAATGGGAAAGAGAAAATTGAAGTTTTTGAAAAAAAGGTGAAAATTATACCTTGAAATTATTTTTCAAGTTCAATAGGAAAGTAAGCAGTCAAAATCTAAGAAACTCAGAGTAGAAACCCATAGGAAGTATTTTATTCTAAATGAGTAGTTTTGCTTTGAACAGATTCCTAGATTATTTTGTGGAAAATTAAATCTCATTTAAAATAGGTTGGTTTTGGAGGTCAAGATGAGTTTTCACATCTGTCATGTAGAAGAAATATGGGTAACTTTCAATTTATCCTGTATCTTCATATTGTCAATATTGTACAGTTTGTAGATAGAGATTCCTTTTAGTTTTTATTACTTCTATGAAAAGAGCTTTATTTGCTTAACACCATTAATGCAGTCAATAAAATGGCACAAAAATTCCTTTAAAAAAATTTAGATTAGTAAATTCTAATAAACTAAATAAATTTTATCATAATTTTATTCTTTTTTTCTATAAAATATATGTTTGGAAAGTAGAATTATATAATTGACAAGTTTTATTTAACTTCCATTTATATGTTTAACATTGTCACACCCTACAATAAAGATTATTTATGAAAAGTTAAAAGCAAACGGAAACAAAATATTTTGCTCAAAACAGTCTTCTAACAAATTCATAAAGTGTAAGTTCAATTTATATACTCTACATAATTTATTTAAAAAGGAAAGGCAGTTTTAAAGGCGTCTTTAAAACATTGCTCTTTTAAAAAAATGTTGCTATTTTAATGTGCATAAATATTAAATGAATGTGTCAAAGATAAATTTAATTCATTAACAAAGAGATCACTAGTAAAATATTTTATCAATTAGAAGAATCCTAAGAATTTACATGTATAAGGAATTTTGAAATGAATTTGCAAACATACTAAAAATATCCACAAGGCAATATAAAATTTCATACAATCACACAAAATAAATATACCTTTCTGTAGAAAGAATCATTTGTATTATTACTTCCTTTCTACATGAGAGGCAATTAGGGGAACTGAACTAACCAGGATACTATAGTTTTCGGGACAGTTACAATACTTAGAATATGTAGCAGATAGTTATAATTAAACAATTAAAATTACTTTTCTTTAATGCTTTTTATCTCAGTACATTAGAAGCTCCAATTATGTCAAGTATCATTAGAAAAAGGAATTTTACAGATAACCTTGCCATTATCCCACAACTAACCCCAGCAAGGATTGCTCTTGCTCTTTTCCTCCACTTCCAATACTTTTGACACAGCAAAATTGATATCGTTAAAGAAGAAGAATAATCACTCAAGCTTTACTTATAATTCTTAAAATTCAAAATGGATTATAATCATTATCTTACCATGTAGCTGCTTAAATTTATAATTTATTTGAAATCTATGAGCTAAAATAAGAAAGATTAGATATCTTTCAATTGGTTAGCTAACTGGAGTTAACAATAACAGGGAGAGCCAAAGGAGACCAAATATGAAAGCATATGTTTAATGTATATAACATACATATAAGTGTGTATCTACATATTGTGCTTTGATTGAAATTTTAATTTTGTAGTGAAATTGCATATTATGAGTCATCCATACTAACACTAAAGGCAAGATTTTGATCTTTCATTTTTAGGGTGCCAAAATAAAAGGGTTATAGTATTTATTGTCATTTGTCATTGTAGCATTGATTCTTAACCATTTATTTATCAAAATGTATTAAAATATTTAGTTCCTTTTTGAAATAAAAACATAATATAAGAAACTCATCTGGAATACATCTCTGGTAATATTAGTGGCTTTTTAATTTTTTCTGCTTTATAATTTGACAACTGCACTTTTGTAAAGTTCATAAATGTATGTTTTTGTAATTTTCTTTCCCTCCCCAAATGCCACACTTTACATTTTAAACGGAAATTGCCGAAGAAATGCACTTTAAACAATCCTGTATTTGTCTTTTGAAACCAAATACCATTAGCATTGAGATTACAAAAGAATTATTCAGTAAAATCTTGATACTAGTGACTATGCATTTAAACAATATTAAAACTGTGTTGCTTTGAAAAAAGTGTAATTTTTTTAATATATATTTTTACCTGAGTTATATCTTAGGACATAACAGGGCACCTTTGGTGGTATTAATTAGAGTTCTTTGAGACACTGAGGAGGAAGGGATTGAGGAAGGCAAGGAGAGAAGGAGGGAAATTTTTTGTTAAAAATTGGTTAATGCAAGATTATAGAGACTGAAGGCCTCAAGCTATGCACTTGACAATTTAGAGATCAAAAGAACAAATGATGAAGTCCAGTTTGCAGTTCTTTAGACAGTATTTTTTGAGTTCCAATTTGAAGTCATGAAAAACTGAGATCCCATCTTAGTCAGGGAGAGGGAAAACCTTCTTGTTCAATATTTCTGTTCTATTCAGTTTTTCAACCACATTGGTGAGAGCAAATTGTATTACTCATTGCACAGATCAAATGTTAATTTCATACAGAAATACTTTCTCAGGCAAACCCAGAATAAATTTTTATCAGGTAAGCACTTTATGATCTATTTAAATTTGATATGTAAAAGTTACTATCTCTGTAATATCTTCAAATTCTCTGCCTTTTTATTTTTAAGCAAAACCAGATACCAGACAGAATTTTGTACTTTTCTGTTTGTTTAATGATATAAAATTGACATACAGTGTTGTCTTAGTTTCGCGTATACAACATAATAACTTGATATGTATATGTATATTACAAAATATCACAATAAGTTTAGTTAACTTCTATCATATAGTTAATGTTTTTTCTGGTGATGAGAACTTTAAAGATTTACTCGTGTAGCAACTTTCAAACATTCCAGTATTGTTAACTTTATTTACAATGTTGTATGTTACATTCCCCAGAACTTATTTATCATGACTGGAAGGTATGTTTTGACCACCTGACCCTTTATTTCCTCCCACTCCTCTGTAACCACCACTAACCTCTTTGTGTCTATGAGGTTTTTCTTTTCTACCACATATAAGTGATCTTACTTTCCCTTTTTAAAAAGTGGTTATGTTTATATCTAAGCTTTTTTCCATCTTTTATTGGAATTGTTGACTAACATTCACTATATATCTCAGATTACTAAAACTGAATTTTATGAAGACTATGAGAAATATATTTTAGATAGGAGGTTAAATGGAGTTCTTAATTGGACAGGATCTCAATTTTCTGAATTAAGATGTACAGGCAAAATATCTCTCTTTATCATATTCATATAGAAAAGTCATGTTACTATTTTTAGCAACCTTGATATATGTGCAAATAAGACAATTTTATTGGAATGCATGGTGTACATTTTGAACAAAGTGCTTTTCTTTTATTCCTTAGAATACAATTGGAATTTGTCTTACAGTTTTCTCCTAGAATAGTTCTTATGGTGTAAATAGGAAATGAAAAGAATGTACATTTAACCAGCTAAGCCTCATGCTAGAGAGACATAAACTTTCACCCAAGAAATTATAGTCATCAAAAGAATAGGTAGGAAATCATCAAATTTCATTCTTCAGAAAAATAAGTAGGAAATGGAATATATTCCTTTTTATGCAACTGCTAGTATTTTTATTGACATAAAGTATAGTATTTAACTCATTTTTATTTATAAAAACCTGTGAAAGTATCTTCTCCAATTATTTGACAATTATTAGTTAATGATTTTTAAAAATAACTATATCCCTTGAGAGTTCTCAGGTAACTAATGTCCATGATAGACTCTTTAATATTTCTGTTTGGAAATAATAATGAGCTTTGATATTTGCAATATGAAATATAATTGATTTTAAATTATTTTCCTATAATAAACATACTTATTGTAATACATTCTTATTGTTGGTTGAGTAAATTGTATCAATATATACTCTTACCACTTATATTTATTATTATTTTTTTTAATTCATACTTTAGATTTTACAGTAAGGACAAATGATTATTGGAAAGCCTCTCCCCCACCCACTGTTGACGATCCCCTCTGTTCACTCCAACCCCTCTCTCTCCTTGTTGTTTTTGGTCTATATTAAGTCCTTTAGTCACTTCGTATCTATGTTAATGTCCTTTTCTTTGGTGAGGGACTGTGATCCTAGAATATAGCAAGCCTTATTAGTAGATGTTCAGTCTTATCTCTGTACTGGGTAACTGTTCATTCTCCGTGAAATCTATTGGTGTTTTCTCTTATTGACGGTCTTCAATCCATTCTGTTCAATGTAGAAGATACTCATTGTGGAGGGTCTCTGTCAAAAAGCTTTGCAGCTCATTTCCTCTCCTTCATTGTAGCTTTGTGTGGGCCTGCAGCCCCATCTCTGTGACCTTCCTCTCCCATTGATTGGGGAGGGGCACCTTGCTTTCTTGAGCTGTGTATCTGTCCTTAGCTTTTGACCCGTCCACTCATTGTGTGGCCTTAGGTGTGATTCTGTGATAGGTGATGTCCATGATCATTTATCCAGTCCATTATACATTTTCTTTCTCACAGTTCCTTCTCTAGCAGTCTGCAGGTATTTGTGCACAATATTTTGCTCTGGTCACTCACCAATTCTATCAGTCCAATGGATTATTACTTCATTTTCCTTCTAGGGACTAATAATTGCGGTAAGAGTGAAAGAGGTGGCCGACCCCACCGCCCCGCCCGCACCAGTAGCTAAACACGGGAAGCTAAGGCGGCTGTGTGCTGGGCCGGATCCCCTTCCGTCCAGGGTCCGGGTGACCGCGGCCCCACACCCTCCCCCTCTCAATGCCCACCTGAGGGGGGTTTACCACTTATATTTAAAAGTATATTTAGTGATTATTATTTCATTTCTTAGTTATAGATGAATATAAACTGGTTATCTTTTATATGCCCAGTGAAAAATTAGATAAGGTTTATTTTTTATTCCAGCTGTTCTACTGTCAGTCTGTGATTATGTAGGTATTTCTTTTCACAAACCTTTGTTTGCTTTGCAAAGCAGCAATGCAACTCTCCATGATGGTTTGTGTCTGTGCAAATGACTTTTTCTCCTTTCTTTTAAAAAATATAATTAATCTACCCTTTGGGATATAAAAAAAAGTTAATTTTAACCCCAGTGCATCTAATGAAAGAATCATTATAAATATAGTGAAGCATAAATTTAGTTGGAGAAAGTCAAATAAAATAGATCAACATATATACAACATTGATCTTTAACACATTTTGTCCCTTACATTTATTTACCACTGTTTTAGCTTTGTAAGCTAGTTCATAAATTACCTATCTTGAGATCCCAGATGGTGTTCTCTGTTATTATTATTTGCCTATCACTTGTATCTATATATGTCTTTTGTACATATTCTATTAATAATCATCAGAATTGAATTTGTTCCCTATATCTTCATTATTTAGAGCTTGTACCCACAGTTTTCTCAAAAAATATAAGGTCTGTTAAATCAGGAATTATTGCATGGTTCACTCATTGATTTATCATGCTTCTGATAATGATACTAGACATTCAGTAAGAGGCTCAACAATTGTTGAATGAATGATTAAAATGCTAATAATAGTCACTTTTATTTGCTAATGCAGATGAAATTAAAATATCTATGCAAAGTCCTTGGAAACCTGAAAATCTCATTTTATCATAATTATATGATAGACTGTTATCAATAGTTATTTCAAGAAGAGATGGGAATGTGTGGAGAGGTAAAAACAATGTTTTCCTCTTTTTATTCTTCATACCCTCCTTTTTCAAACAAGTTTATCTTGCCATGTGAGTATTTCCTGTCAAAGCAGAAAGAGAATAGAGCAAAATATAGTTGTGGTTGCTGTCCTTTCTCTTTTATTATAACTTAGGTCGTGAACAATCACAAGCAACTGAACAGAAATAATAAACTCTGCAGTTTAAAGAAGAGGATGTCAAAAAGTATGTTGGATGTATGAATGACATGGATTCTCTTGAGTGGGAATTCCTTGGCAAAGTTTCTGTACCCATGGTTTCATGTTCATGGATGACCAGTTTATAGTGTGTGATCCATTCTACAAAACATAGATGTACAACAGGGGAAAGCAAGTAGGATTTGCTAGCATGGTTGGTAATATATTCAGGAAAAATATGAAAAGCCATCATGAGGATGCAAAGCTGGGATCAAATTTTTCATGTGTAAAGTGAGTAAGCAAGCCAGAATATCTCTAGGGACCTTTATACTGTGTAAAAAAAAAAATTACAAGTTGATTCCTTCACTGATTTCCACTGAAACCTGGACACAGCACCTTTGTCTTTACAAATGAGAAGCATGTTTGCCTTTTAGTGGGAAAAAAGCATAGGTAAATAGCTAACAGAATGGAAATATTCCAGAATATAGGCACTGTTAGCTAAATAAAATGCATGCTTTGATCTCTGTGGTAGGGAAAATTCTATGACTTCACTGTTAGTTTTTTCAATGCCATTCACATGAGAGAAAGAAAAATAACAAAAATAATAAACTTTGATGCAGAAACAGTGTAGATGGGTTTATGCCTGCATATTATGTCAAAGGAAATTCACTTTGCGGAAATGATTTTTTGGTCTATAATAAATGAAGATAGGAAACGTAATGTTTGCTGAACAGAATCGAAGACTGCATCTCTTCCTAGGAAAGAATGGTTATTCCACTTAAATGTAAATGTTTTCTATTGAATTGAACTGTCTCTTTGCAAAGCTCAAGTCATTAAGGTATTCTTATGCTTGCAATAAAGTGCATGTTCTAGAATTTTGCACTAAGAATAAAGTGTAGCTTTCTATTCTTTCACCTTACATGGCAAGATAATTGCGCTTACATTCCAAATTAAGAAATGTTTGACAAACTAAGTTTTGTAAACTGGAGTATCTTTAAAAGTCCCCAAACCTTTTTTAATATTCCTTTTTCTCAAAGATACCTACATTCCTAGAGTAGTCAGCAAATGAACTCACCTATACTCATCTATATTTATTCTTTTTTTTTTTTTTTTTTTTTTGAGACTAGGTCTCACTATCTTGCCTGGGACAGTCCTGATCCCATGTATTCAAGCGATCCCCAGCCTTAGACTCCCACGTAGCTGGGATTACAGGCACCCATCACCACACTTGGCTACTTTTTCCAGACTAGGTCTCACTATGTTGCCTGGGGTAGTCTCAAACCCGTGAATTCAAGTGATCCCTGGCATCTATGCCTCCCAGCGTTTGGATTACAGACACACACCACCACACCCAGCCTATCGTATATATTCTAAAAGCCTTATTGGATGCACTATTTATATTCAAGGCCTGGTGAGTCTTGAATGCTGTCTCATACAGATGTGTGGTTCCAGTTTCTCTATGTGGATTCATCTTTTCTTGTTACTTTGATAATCTTGATTTAAGAGTATTGTTGAAATCTTAAATTACAAACTTTCACATCTATTTTAATAGAAAGTCATCCATTTGCTCATAAAAAATGTAAAAAGAAAATCTCTTTATACCTATAATGTACTTGGAACTACATAAAGGTCATGTTCTGGAAAAGATTTTTTTTGTATCTGTTAATATAGAATTTTGAAAATACACTGTGGTAACTGCAAGTCTTCCAGAGCTATACATGTAAGAATGCAAGAATGAATTCATATTTCTGGTGTATGGCATTTTGAGATAATCAGTAAAAAAATACTACATTCAAAAATTATAGAGAAAGCAGTTGGGGGAAGGGAATCTTGACTATTTAAAAGAGAGGTCTATTTGTATTCATAGTGCTACTAACTTAACTCCTCTGCATTCTTGAATAATTGCATAATATAAATATGAAAATTTTGACCTAAAATACATATTAGGTAATTTCTCACCAAGATTTTTCTATTTAATTTATGAATTAAGACTGTATAGGGGAAAAAATATATATCTTACCTTTTAGATTCCCAGTTGGAGTTGTGTAACAAAGAATAGATTAGCAAGATAAACAAATGCAAATTTATTTAATATTATTTTTGCTTAACATAGGACCTTTGATAAAAGAAATGAAGACCCAAAAAAGTGGATCAATTTATGAGTTTAATGAAGAGTTGAAAGTCATGAAAAAATGTGATGGGACCATTAGATATGAACTAAGTGTAGTGAACTGGGGAAATTTTTAGCAAGATCATTTTTCTAATTTCTCTCTTTTTCTTTCACTTTTGGGTCCAAAGATGCTCATGTTCTGCAGGTGTATATCAGGCCTCTTATATGAGTGCTTCATAACCTTCAACAGAGAAGGAGATGGATAACATTTCCATCATCTACCATTTCTGCTTTTTTCTCTTTTAGCTATTTAATTTACAAATTTTCCATAATTGGCTATAGAATGTGATACACCTCATCAATTGATAATTTTGTCTTTTACTATAAGTTTAGAAAAGTTAGTAATAAATATTTGAAATATCTCGTTTGACTGAAAATAATGTCTTTTTTTTTGTTTTGGAAGTAGCATTGCATTATAACAATGTAAGTGAATATACTGTATTAAGCAAAACCTATTTTATTCATGTTTTCAGTTCAATATTGAATTAGTACCAGAAATTATTGATTTTGTCAGTTGTTTTGGAATAGCCAAATCAAAAGGTATTTATTTATTCACGTGTATGCAATTAGCTTATATTGTTTTTTTGTTTATTTGTTTGCTTGCTTGTTTTTTTAGCTGAGGTATTAAGCTAAGCGTTAGTAACATAAAGAGGAAGTAGGCATGGGACCATTTTTGAATAAACAGACTGGAGGAAACTGGATAGAGATGGATGGATAGATTTGTGATAATATAGATGAGTGCAATAGTAGTGACACCATGCGGAAACATGGAAGGAGAACGATTAATTCTGCTTTCTGAACTCAGGATTGCAGTTATTTGGGGGTAGAATTAGAAATCATTCTTGGCAGGCAGAATAATGTATGCACGTTCATTAAGAATTGCAAGAGTATACATGTTTGTCAAGTCAGAACCCTGGTAAGGTATTAAAAAGTATGTTTTTTACAGATTCTTTGAGATATCCTTTATATATAATGCAAAAAGACTTTGACAAATTAAAAATATTGTATTTAATATAAAACATAAACTGTGTATGTATACTAGGGGTAGCATGGGAGTTAGGTTTCACTCTTTGGCTGCTAATGAATCCAATCTTGTTTCAAATGAATCTCATATAAATTGTTCCTATAAAACAGTAAGTCTCACCAGAGGTAATTTGGGCCCTAAGGGTTATTTGGCAGTGTGGAGACATTTTTGGTTCTCACAAACTGAGAGAATTCTATAGTGTCTAATGAGTAGTGGTAAAGGATGTTAGTAAACATCGTATAGTGCCAGCCACATACATAAAAAAGAATCTGTCTCAAAATATTAGTAAATATTAATATTTTTATAATATTTAATAATATCAGTGTCATTATTTTTTGGTGTTGTGAGCATGATTTTTTTTATGTCACCTGAATGCTATATAAAGAATTTCTTAAGACTATGTACTTAGAAGTGTAATATCTCAGTGATAGAATATGTGATTGTTTAGATTATACCTCATTTTTTGCAAAGGTTTTTTACCAATTTATAGTCCAACAGGCATGCATATGTGAGTGTCTCTCGCTGTCTTCATATTCAGCAGCAGTGAGTATATTCTAATTTGCTTTTCTGATTTCATGAGTCTAAAGTGAATTCATTGACATCTTTATTATGCCATATTTTATTAATGAGAATGACAATTTTCAGATGTGCATTGATATTTACATCTCCTCTTTGGTGTAGGTCTAATCATATATTGTGCCCATTTCTATTGCAGTTACTATTTTTCTTGTCCACTTGTACACCTCTGTATATATGTTCTAGTTTTCTTGTGCTCTGTCAAGTATTAATGGTCTAAGATTATGGCTGGAATTTCTACTACTCAACTCATCAGAACTATCTGACAATAAAATAAAATCACTGGTGGCAGAATAATAAAATAACATTAAGAAAAGGAATCTCATTTTGAGATATTTTATTTTTGCTACAATTAAATATTTTATCTTTAATCTCTCAGAACGTAATAAAGAATGGGACAGTGAAACATATACAATATGAAAAAAGATCCTTTAAAAAGATCATGTTCCTCTGATAAATGCAATATCAGTTAGTAACTTGATGCTCACCCTATGAATTTATTACTCTGTTAACATGTAGAAAAAGATATGTCACAACTGTAAATGAAGAGCAACAACTCAATTTTTCTTTATTTGAAAAGAATAAATACAAAAAGTTGAAATGAAGTACTGCCAGATCATGCCCATTTGTATCTATATTGAATAAGTATTCCCCTGGGTAACACATATATGGAATTCAGAAATAGGCTATGAGGAATAAATAAAATAGCCATTTAAATATAACAAAATTCATCAGGAATTTCAGAGCAACATAAAATATGACCTATTTTAAGACTGATTTAAGCTATTACCACTTCTCCAAATGATAGCTCACCTAAATATTAAACCCTGTATGTGTTTAATATTGAAGAGGAAATAGGTTAATAAACATTGGTTTTCTTGGCTCTGAATATGTCTTTACATATTTTTAATGGATTGACTTATGTAGCCTCAGGCATTGTAAATAAAACTGTGGTCTTTGCAAATATAATGGACTACAGTAAAATTACTGCGAACTGGTAGAGGGTATTCTGGAATGTCAATGCTAAAAGTGTGAATGATAGACCTGCTTTGCATTAAACTGAAAAAAAAGGAAAAAGTAAAAAAAAAAAAAACTTTACAAATATTTATTATCTTTAATTGTAGTATTGGTGGAAACATCCTATATATAAGATTATATATATATTAAATATATAAGATTGAAAAAGATCGTTTAAACATTAGATGTACTTTCAGATGTACTGTTTTCTCAACCTCAAATCTCAGTATTCAGGATTCAAGAATGGGAACTGATGAAATATTTAATAAGAACAGGACTTCCCTTAGCTTTTACTAACAGAAATGAAATAAATATGAAACAGCTAAAATTTTAATGTGCTGCTAAAGGAACTGTGTTAAGGAAAATGTGTCAAGGAAAACAGTGACAAATGTCAAATAGGAAAAGATTCTTCAGACTTTGCTTATCAGATTAACAAGTGGTAGAATCAGATTTTTTAAGTAAAGTTCATCTGATAGGTAATTCCATTTACACTTAACTATTTCCTTTAGAGTACATAATCATAATGCTTGGCTATTTAGAGATAATGACAAGGTACTGATTTGCTAAGGGATTAAATAAGATAACATTTTAAAATATTTTGCAGCTAAAAAGTATCTACAAATATAAGTTGATATAGGATCTGATAAGAATATTTCCTTGTGACTTAAAAACTGAGTCTTCATTATGTGGTAGAATATAAATTTCAATATTAAAAATTTCTCTGCAGTATAAAGATATATAATTAAAATTGAGATAGTATTTTCTGTTCTTTTTTAATGTTTTTATGCTTTCAAGTCTTCAGATGATAGCTGGCCTTTAGCTTTTGTCTTGAGTGTAGATATAGCATTAGGCTGAAAATTGTTGCCAGATCAGCTATCTTCCTGACTTTTGTTTATCAAAGCTTAAAATGTGGTAAGAGTTGTACTTGTAGGTAAGAAAATCTTCAGCTCAGAAGGAGCCAGTAAATTAGCATATCCTGGGAGTAGTGGAAACTCACTCTTCTCATTTTTCTGCTCCACGTTAGAGAGGAGCCCTAAGAGTAAATGTTGTGGTGTACATTTAGAGAAAGCACGTTTAGTTAGTTCTCTAGGCACAAGGATTCTTAGCCTCAGTAAGAAAATTGCTGTCCAAGTTTAGAGAATACCAGAGACAAAACAATTTGATAAAGAACTATTCAGCCTCCGACCTCAAGCATTAATGGTTTGTATCAGACTACCAGATATCCTGTCTGATATGAAAGACAAATCTTTGAAAGACTTTATGAATCTTCTCAAGATTCTCTAGAGAGGGAAGAGGTCTCAAAAGTGCATTAAGTTGAAACTTCTCTTTCAGTGGAGTCTTGGAGTCATATGTGACTTTATGTAAATAAAGGTGAGCTTTTCTTGGTACCTATCTAGAAAAATGCAATAGTCATAAGTTCTATTAAAAAAGATAAATCCTGGAAAAGGAACAAATCACAGACTTTATACTTTGACTTCTAGCAAGCAATGAAAAACATGAAGTAGGACACATGTGCTATATGGAACAAACTTAATCATTAAATATTTTTAATTTCCTGCAGCATTAGAGAATCAATGTGGGTGTGAGAAATGAGCAAGTTCCTCCCAGTTCTGTTTCTAAAGAAACAGTTTTTAGAAAAGCTCTTAAATATAGGTATAGAAATGGAGAAAGGAAAGGCCTGGGGATAGACAAAGTGCATTAAAAGAGGAGTAGGAGAGTAACCGTGGAACAAAAACAGGAAATAAGATAGACTTAATGTTCTGGTTTGTGAGCCCACCTTGGGCTCATTGGAACCAGGTATGGAAGAAGGTATTCTACTAAGGTTAGCGAGGTTCACCCATCTAAACCTGGCAACCTCATTCAGACTGGGAAATACTACCAATTCCTCATTCTTGTGTATTTTATTTTCTGTTGAAAGATTGATGATTACTTGAGCATCAGAGTGGGAGAATGTTTAATATATCTGCCTTAGAAGAGACGTCTACTGGAGTCTGGCAGCTTGCCTCACCTGGCAGCTAGAAGGCAGGATATGCCCCCCTGAAACTCTGTGGGTGGAAGAAAATTTGCCTTGGCCTCTGTTTGCATTAGACAAACGTACTAACCACCACCTCTAGCAACAAGGTTTTGGCAAGCAGCCAATTTTCTGAGGTTAAACATAAATCTTTAAATATGATTTGATAAGAATATAATAATCCCATACATTCTTCATTTTTGGAGTGTTTAGAGCAAAGTGCATTTGACCACTGCAGACCAGTCAAACCAAACTACCATAAGTCACCTTCCTTATTTAGGCTATGAAAAATGGCAGAATGAATGATTCCATTATGAAGAGAAAGCATTCCATAGAGAAAATTGGAGTTGACTTTATTTGCATAAAGTCTGAGATTCTATAAAACTTTAGCAACACTTGCATACTGAAGGAAAAATAAGGGAGGGTTATAGACCAGTGATTCTACTGGTGGCACCCTTTTTAATTGGTTTTGGAATGTTAGACTTTATGATCTCTGTGGTACTTACGGGAGAGTAACATATGGCTTGTTTTTGACTCTGCTTAAATGTTTAATAACAATAAATTAAAATAAATAATAACAAACTCAAATAAATTAGAATTTACAAATTATAATTACATATATTATATATTAACTATATATTATACTATATAATAGCTAATTATATTATATAGCTTTATAATTTTAAAGTAAAATTTATAAATTAATAATAAATATAGGTAGAATTACTAAATTTAATGACTCTAACAATAATATATTATCACTAGAAGTTATTTACAGTTAAAATTAGTAAGAAGATAACAGAACTGAAGCATACAACAACAGAGTGTCAGGGAAGGAGGACAAAATCTGAGCAGGGGGGAATACAAGGAATCATCATAAAGGTTCACAGGTGATACAGTAGTGGGAGAACTTTGGGGTATATGATGATGTAAGAAGACTGTATACAACCACTAAAAATGTTATTTGTAAAGTTATGTTATTTATTCATAATACACTCAGGTTTCTGATTCAGTGGTCTAAGAAGGAAATTTGGAACCAGTTAATGTTTTGCAGTTTTATAAAACTCTTCAACCATTATTCTTTCTGCATCTTTTTGGGATAAGGGGCTTTGGGATAAGGTGACTGAGAATAGGGAAGGGGGAGTGGGCACACAATGGAATATTGTGGAAAATTATTGGGTCATAGTGGTGGGCATGGTATGAAAATAAACGTTTATAAGTTTAAACCCGTAATCCCTAACGCAGACACAATGATGTAAACAAACTTTACCTCAATAAACGGTAATAAAAAAAGAAACCTCAAGGCATACTCACATAGGCAAATGGTTGAAATCACAGGAAGGACAATTTATTAGTTCATTCTCAACCTTGTTTGCTTTTTTATTGATGTTATTTTGTTTCATAATTAGACATTACACTTGATTCATTTCATTTGCAATTTATTTTGTCATGTACTTCTGTTTAAGCAACTTTGAATGAGCTAAGAATTTCCATCAGTAGATATTGTCCTAGGATTTGATAGTTTGGAAGTTAACTTATGTTTATAAAAAATTTCTCTGTCTTATTGCTAAGGAAACATTTATGTGTATATGTGTGAAAATGTAATTTGAATGTGCATTATATTATTTATATTGATTTATTATTTGTTGGAATGTGGAACTTACTGGGATAATAAACGTGAGATACACTGATAAAAAGTTATTTCAAGTATATAATTGAAGAATGATACAAATCTACTTTTAACCTAAAGTTAAATCTAAATTAACTAATAGAGATAAAAGAATCGTGTATAAGATTTAAGAGGAAAACTGTAGCATATGTGTCTGTTTTTTATCTCGGTTTCCTGTATATTTGCCTTATCAATTCCCATATCCATATATATCCATATATATATATATATATGCAGATAAGTATATGCTACTACACAATAGCATTAACACAGAGTTCCTAGTAGTTTATATGCAGTTAAAGAAAAGAGTTTGTTATGTTTCCTTAACAGCTGAAGGTTTTTGCAGCATTTGTCTTAGTTTGACTCTTGCTGGCCCATCTGTTTATTTTCTTATTTTCTCCACTCTGATCTGCCGCATTTTTTCCATTTCTCTTAAGTAGATTCTTTTGGTCGCTTTTGTAGCTTTATTTGAAAACCAGTGGGTAGATTTCCTCCACATTAACTGTAGAATTATGACAATGGTGACAGACAGGTTGATTGGTAACCAAAATGTATACTCTGGCGAATCGTCATCTTCATTATGTTTTCTGGACAGCATAGAATGTGGTCTTGGACATTCCTTATAGTTAGTTGTGATGTAGACAGCTCATTTGGTTTTCATGTTAATATAGCACATGAAATGTTTGTTTTCTCAACTTCAAATCTCAGCATCTCCAAGTGTTGGATGGACACATTTCTTGAAGCGCACTCCATGGATGAGCTTGTGGATACTGATGTTGTGTTCTTTGCCCACTACCTCCTTTGGCCCCCTTTTCACTATCCTTCTTTGCAGGAGCCATTCTGCTAAGTCCAGATCAGAAAGAAAACACTTCTGAATAATCTGACCCGGAATATTGAAGGATACTTGCCTAAGAAAAGTATCACAATGGAAGTAAAACTACAAGTTTTAATAGAGGTTTGGAAAATGCTCAAGAAAAATCAATATGCAATAAAAAATAGAGCTGAAGAGAAAGTAGGCATTTCTCCAAAGAGGATATACAGACGGTCAACAGGCACATGAAAAATTGCTTATCATTTCTTACCATCAGGGAAATGCAAAATAAAAGCAACAGGCAATAATACCTCATCCCTATGAGAATGGCCTATATCAAAAAGACTGGAAACAGTGAGTGTTGGTGAGGATGCAGAGATAAAGGAACCTTTATACAGTGTTGGTGGAGATATAGGCTAGTCCAGTTACTTTGGAAAATGGTATGGCAATTGCTCAAAATTTGAAAAATGGATATACTATATGATACAGCAATTCTATTCCTAAGAATCTACCTGAAGAATACAATAGCACAAATTTAAATGGCTACCTGTAGTCCTATGTCCATTGCAACCCTTTGCTATGGAAAGAGCCTAAGTGTCCAAAGAGAGATGAGTAGATTGGGATGACATGTACTTATACACAATGGGATACTACTCAGTCTTATTAAAAATAAGTTACTAAATCCCTGCCATTTGCAGCAATATGAATGTAACTATAAGGGATTCTATTAAGCAAAATAAATCATAAGGAAAGACAACTACCAGATGGTGTCACTTACATGTGGAATATGGTAAAACAAACAAAAAAAATTAGATAAGGCCAATAACAAACCCTAAAATTCTGACTGTAGAATTGAGGCTACCAGAGGGAGAGGGGGCCAAGAGGAGAGCAAAGTGGTGAGATTCACAGTGAACTGAAATGGAGGACTATCAATGTCCTCCATCTCAGGTAAGTCTCTTGTTGATGGTAAGTCTTTTATGGTACTAACGCCTGATGTGGGTGACCTTATACCTCTAAATAATATACATTGTATTGAACCAGTGTTATCTCAATTAAAATAAGTAAATAAATAAACAAAATATAAGGACATTTAATATTTCTGAAATTTGGAAAAAAAATTAGAAAAAGATCAGTGTGCAATCGGGGTTTGGAAAAAGACTTTTGTTATTATATAGGAGACAATAAATACAATCTGGGAAGATTGCTGCAAAGTGAATAGAACCAGGAACTAGGAAAACTGATAACTCCAGGAGTTTATCTGACTTCGGAAGTTCTGAAGAACAAGAATTCTTGCTATCTGAAGAAGCAGATATAGTGTTGAATAAACTCTCCTCCTGTAGAACTTATTCCAGTAGGGTTTCTATTTCTGAAATATCCTAACACTGATCTACAACATACAATAAAATCACATCCTGAAATATCATTTCAGGCACTACACATTGGATCAGTAGACCATGAGTTTCCTATTACTATTGCAAATTTATTATTTTTTTTCAACCTGTAGCTTTTATTAGTTGGCACTAAATTTGGTGTGTTTTTATCCAGTAGTCCATTTTTCCTGTGAATTAGAAAAAAATGAGACATGTTCACCAGTAAACTTATTTTGTACAAGTCCAAGAAATATTTAGTCATGGTTTAAAAATATGTAATTAAGCCAAGAGACTATAAAGGAGTGAGATAAAGCATTCCTCATAGATGAGATATAAATATTATGAAACTACAGTGCAGGTACCCTACAGACTTGGTGGTCAACAAAGTCATTTTCAAGGCTTAGGTTTAGATATGATTATGTTGAAAGAGTAGTTTTACTTATGTGTATGCCATATGTCTTTGGGGAAACTGTTTAAACCCTAAATCCCAATCTTCCCATGTGCAAAGTGAAAATAATAATTAGCATTTACTGTACTGAACTCTGATGGCTAAAGAAGACAATACATGTAAAGTACTTTGAATAAAGTACACATGTGGGCACTAAATATCTGGCACTTGTTTTGCTAACTGGAATTTCAGAATAGTATAGCCTAGTATAATGTCTCATCAATGCCTCCCTCACTTGGAACTCTGTAAACTCTTACAAATCATACCAGTAAATAGTTATCAATGTTGGGCTTAAAACTGATTATTATTTATATGTATAGCTGCCCAAATGAAGAACTAATACCACTTCTAAACAATATCATTATTTAGTATGGTATACACTGAATTTATTAGAGCACCATAGTTCTCAATTATCTGTAGTTAGGTTTTTAAGTAAATGGCAAGATAAGAAAGGAAATAATATAAAGAATTCATAGGATTCACTTAAATATATTGTATCTAGCCTGTCCTTAAAGGCTCAAAAAGTTTTAGTTTCTTTTCCTAGGCAATTATTCAGATGCCTATTTCTAAGCTGCCTTATAAAGTCTGAGGAAATAATTTAATTGATATATTTAAGAATTTTCTGTGGTTTATTCCAAGAGAAACCTATTTTATTAAAGAGGAGAAAGAAAGCAACAATCAAAGACTTTTAGGAGGGAAGGTTAAATGGGAAATAGAATGGTTAAGGAATTATAGACAACTAAAGTTCTGGGGTGAAGGTAAACTGATCAAAATGTTTGAAACTTGAGTGGTATAAATACCCTAATGTGATATTTCAGTGAGTGTTTTTTCTTCTCTATTAGAAAAATGGGAGTGTGCTCTGAAGTCAACATCATTTAGTGCATCATTTTTTAGGCATGCAGAACAAATCCAAGTAAATAAGTTATTCATCTACTTAGGAAAAGAACCAATTTTAACCATTTGCCCCACCTCTTTTATGTCATTTTCTTCCAACAAGGGATATATTTATTTATTTTTTATTAAAATAGATCCTTCTCAGCTTGATTCCTCACAAGCATTTTTACATACCCTTATTACCTATATTTCTAGAGCCTTTAAATCACAAACTTCCTATTACAAAGGAGCTTGTCAAGAAGATGTGAGTAGAAATTTTACCATATTGAGTAAACAAAAGTACAAGTTTGAGTATATTGAGTATGATAGGTATGCATAGGTATGCAGACATCCTAGCCACAGAGAGGTATTTTAGTATTTGCAACCCCTACCATATTTACCTATTTATATTGCCTAGGAAACAAAGAAAATATGTCTAGTTTCATGTTATCATTGCTTTTGGAATAATGTACTTCCACATTTCAAATATCCGTGGAAATTAACTGCAGTTTATAAGACTGAGGTTTTCTTAGTGTTTTTTTTTTTTTTTTTTTTGGGGGGGGGGGGGGGGGGGGGGGGGGGGGGGAGAAGAGGTTCTGCTTCCCCAAACCGGTTAATCCTGGCATGCATTTCATTAGTGCAAGACTATCAATAGCAATTACAACTTACTGGACACAGGCTGTGTCCAAGGAGTTTACACATTGTTCATTATAATACCAGTACTGCAAGTAGGCATAGTTGGGAAAAACTAGGCTCTTGTTGATATAAAAGTGAACTTCCAAAATCTTAGAACTAATTAATTTTTTGTAGTCTGTACATTTTAAAACATCTCTCTTTATTTTTTACTTAAAATGTTACTAGAATGCCATTGTTCAAAAATTTCCATTATTTATCTGAGACTAATATTTATTTATAACTTAATGACTTGGTAAAAGGTTTTAAACAGCTACTGTACACTAGTTATAGGGACAGACACTTACATGAAAACAGAAAAGTCACCACCTAAATCCTGCCTTTCAGGAGTTTACATCCTAGTGAGAGAGATAAGACTTTCAAGTTAATTATAAGACCAACTACCTACCAACTACTCATAGTGAAAAGTAAATGGGACTAACTGTGACAGTAACAAAAATCTATATTTTCTTTCTACTTTCTGGATGAATTATTCCAAGCTATTTCAAATTATACTTTCAAAATTTGATTTTTTTCTCTATGGATTTCATTTTACTCATTCAGCTATTCATATGCTGCAAAGTTATACCAACTGTTCTATTAAATACACTAATTACATTTACAGCTATAACTATTACATATAATGTATGGCTAGCACTATTATATACAAAGCAAAATGTATTATCTACATTAATATATAGACATTTATGCATGTTACTTTAATATATGTACATATAGAATGCATACAGTAATTTAAATGTATTGACACGTGTATATATCTGTTATATGCATAACAACTGGGTCATTTAGATATGAACATATATAGCTAGATCTTTTCTAAAAGCAAATTTAAATTGATTTCTATGTTAAACTCTTAAATTTAAGATTTTGTAAATAGAAGATTGAACAAGTATGGAATGTTTGATTTCTATAATACTAACTCTGAAAATTCCCATTTTCTATTGACATCTCTTGTTCTGATTATTGAGTGTTAGACTCCACTCTTGGCTGTCACTGAGCCACTGCACAGTAGTACTTGTCAAAAGTTAAGTACTCTAAGAATGTCGCTGAATATAGCAAGTGAAAACATGCCAGACTGTTCCAATCTACTCTCTGCAGAATTTATTTGCTTCAGTCTGGTCCCTCTAGGACTTCTTTTAGTGTTTTCTCATGCAGTCCCTCTTGGAAAAACACTGCTTGAAAACATGGGTGGTTATATATTACTTCTATTTATGAAAAGTCAGTTTTATTTTTTATCATGTTTCTTTGTATTTTGCCACTATCACTGGAGATCTCAGTGAAAGGAATTAGTTGACAGCAATGCAGTTTCTCTGGAGGAGAAATTTTTTGACTGTTCTGAATTTTCCTGCATAGTAGCACTAACTAGCAGATAGGAAACCAGTAATGGGACACAAAATAACTTCAAATCCCTAATTCTATGATTTGATAAATCATCAATTAAATGTAAGAGTAAAATGAAGTTTCCCAAATTTTGCTTCCCATGAACACTTTTTCAGGAAGCTACTGAGAGTGTGTTCTAATAAGATAGAAGAGTGAACCCTTAAAGCAAAAGATCCTAGAAATCACACTTTCAACCTACTAGAGAAAAGGGAATTCTCGGGTGGTTGTGAATGGAGATCCCCAAATAATATGTGTAGCTGACCTGGAGCAAGCCAGAGGGCTCTAGAACAGAAGAGCTTAAGAAGTAAAAATGTATGTGAATAAATTAAGAGGAGATTGATGCAGCTGATAAAGAGTTCTGAGGCATGGAATTGAAAAGTACACAGGAAACAAACATAACAACAGCAACTTCAAAACAATTATTCCACATAAGGAAAAGTTAGGAAGTCACTCTATATATACTATGTGTTTCATTCCTCAAAATAAATTTACATAGTTAATATAAAAATGTCATTGTCATATTGATTTAACAAAAATATAATTTTTAGTATATTGGAAGAAGTAGAATGATCTGTATGCCTGTATATGATAGGGAGTGTTGTGGAAAGATACAAGATGGATATAAATTCAAATCAATGTTTCTCTGAAAATGATATGAAAATAGTAAGAATATGAGATACTTGACACATAAGAAGGTATCAGGGAAATTAAAATTAAAACCACACAATGAAATGCCACTTTATATCTGCTAGATAATTAAAATATAAATGCCAGATATATTTTTTTGAGTAGAGAAATCAGAACCCATATACTTTGTGTGGGTATGTTAAATGGTGCAGCTGCTTTGAAAAACAGCTGACAGTTTTACAAATTATTAAGCATAGAGTTACCATATGACCCCACAATTCTTCTAGGTTTATACTCAAGAGAAATGAAAGCATATGTCTACATAGAAATGAAAAATATTCACACAGAAACTTGTATACAAATGTTGATGGTAGCATTTTTCATAATAGCCAAAAGGTGAAAACATCCCAAATAACTATCACATGTCCATCGTGGGTGAATGATTAAAAAACAAATATTGTATATCCATGGAACAATGTAATGCTAAATTCTACTACTTGAATGAATCTTGAAAATATAGTAATTTTTTTTTAAAAAAACTTGTCACAAAAGTCCACATTATATAATTCCACTAATAAGAAAGTTCAGAATTCGGGAAGTGATAGAGATAGAAAGTAGAGTAGATTAAAGGTCATACAAAAGTGTATAGCATTTCTTTTAAAGGTATAGGATCATGGTTTGGTCATATCTGTGAATATATTAAAAACCAGTTAATTATATACATTAAGTGAGTGATGTATGGTGTGAATGACTTATATTTCAATAAATAGTTTTGTAAATAAAAGAAAAAATACGAAGTGGGAAAACAACTGTATGATTCAGAGATTTGAAGGTCGATGTTGTAAGCTTTGCTTTTAGGGCCAAATTCTTTAACCTTGGCAATAATGATATTGTGGGCAGACTATTCTTTGTTATGTAGAACTCTCCTATACAGTGTAAAATGTTTAAATGTTCCCTGACCTTTACCTACTAGACACTAATAACAACCCTCTGTTCCTCGCTCTGTTTTGTGATAACCAAATGGCTTCCAGAGGAGAATGTGTGTGTGTGTGTGTGTGTGTGTGTGTGTGTGTGTGTGTGTACGCGCGCGCACGCACATGTGTTTGGAGAGGGAAGGGGTTCCTACTAAGAACCACTGCTCTGCAGCTTGGGAAATGAGTGGAGGAAAACTTCAGTGTCATGGTGTGTTTTATTTTTTAAACAAATACCGAAAAACTTTGGCCAGTTACACTGTGAATATGCACGTCTCTCAAATTGGGCTGCTATAAGATGGTATCACAGATTGGGTATATTAAGCAACAGAAATTCATTTATTTCTCACAGTTCTGGAAAGTCTAACACCAATGTGTTAGCAGATTAGATTTCATATGAGCACTCTTTGCTTTTGGTTGACTGCTTTCTTGTGTCCTCTGGCAAGGGAAGGATGTCTTCCCTGCTTCTTCTTTAAGACCTCCAAGCCTGTTGGACTAGGACTCACACTTATGAAACCATGGAACCTTAATTGTTTCTCAAAAGTTCTGTCTCTGAATATATTCACATTGGGGGTTAGGGCTTCAACATGTGAATTTAGGGAGGAGAAAATTCAGTTCATGACAATGTACTGTTTATTGAATTATTGAATAAACTATAAACCACTAAATTTTCACAGAGAACTAATGTTAAAATCATTGTTATCTATTACTGGAGATATTATTAGTAATATTGTGATATAGTTTATTATTATTATATATATTTGCTGTTTTTTTAAAATATATTTTTATTCACTGCAATAATCAAGCCAAATAGTTATTATGAAGTTTGTGGGTTTTTTTTTAATTATCTATCTACACATGCGCATATATATGTATGTCTATATATGTGTATGTGTATATATATATCTACACATATATACACACATATATAGAGGCAACTTTTTATATTGTTTTGTTTTGTTTGAAGTACCCTTGGCTATAAATCTTTACCATATTTTCCATATTATTCAAAAGTAAGTTGCTCTGTGATTGAAACATTGATCTAAACCTTCTCAAACACTTTCATACCATTTCATATTAAACATGAAATAAATATACAATTACACTATTTTGATAAATTGTCATTATTCAAACCCTTAAATATTAGCAATAGGTATTAATTTTAATTCATCTATGATGTTCTCCTGGCAAACTAATATCATCCAATATTGTGGCTGTTTCTCAATATGTTCAGTCCTTTAAGTAGAAATTCAGTTTAAAGTTTGGTCAATTTATTTTAAATAATTAAAGTGATAAAAGTTTTATTTAGATTTTTAGCAAATAATCAATCTTAGTTTTACTGTGTACATTCATCAGCATAGAAAAGAAACAACAGAGTAGCTGCTTTTGAAAGAATTATCCCATTTATCAAGTTGACATTTTGGCAGCTTCACAAAAAAAGCAGATTCCATCACTGGTGTATATAAAGGCAAATTCAAATCAAATCATTCATTTCACTTGGGGATATTTGATTAATGAGATCCTGCTTGCTTTTATTAATCTTTCTGCATTCTTCACATCTCATTATTGACACAACTATTCTTGTTGGAAAAACTTTATTTTTTGTATAATGAAGATTTGATCATAAATCTAGAATTTTTTTAGAAATCTTTTCATAAATCATTTAGTAGATCCTTATTTTTAAGATAAATATATTTATTGTGCTGCATTTAGTAAATATCCTTCCAATTTTCCAACCTCTGTTACTAAAATCCACCTGACAAAATAAAACATTAAAGTAATTAAGACTTTTGCCTCAAACATACTTTTTACCACACCTTTTAGAACATACGAAAGTATAAATACTCCTTTATATTATAGCCATAGAACAATATGGCTTTAATAAGTCTTCTCAAGGTCAAGGGCAGGTTCTTGGTGTTGTCTTTGAATCAAACTTTAATAGAATCTAAGTTGCCATTAAGAATTCTTGCTGCTTGATTACTCAAGCAAATCATGTTTTATACATAGTGTAAATGTTACAATGTCCCTCCTAAGCATTGTCTACTGGAAAAGAAAGTTACTTCTTTTTTTCACTGGCCTCTTGGCCACTTCAATTTAATAGCTTTGCTGCTTTTTCCACATGTTGTCAAACCACAGCAGCTTTAGCAAGGATACATGGTTGATCCCCAATATTACTTTTTCTTAAAGAACAAGTGAAAACCTCTTTTAAGTGGAGTCAACTTGCTCACTAAGTATAATCCAGTTATGAAACCTAGTGATGAGATGTAGTAGTCTGGATTCTTTATTGAAAAATAATGAGGCTATACATTCCAGGAGGTACATATTTAAAATTAGGCAAAGACCAAGCACACATTTAGGAGGATTCACAAGGATTATCAACTATGAGGGCCTAGATACGTACAAAGAACAATATGTAATTTCATCTGCCGAACATGTTCTGTTTTCAGGGTTGCCAAACCCTACTGAAGATTGTTCGTCAGTAAAAGAACTTCATTCATTATTGACTCTGTATCAAATGCCATCTCTAATTTGCAATACAAAACCAATCAAGATTTGGGTCCTTATTTGATACCAAATCCATTGTTTCTTACCCTAATTCTACCCTACATCAAGCAAAATATTTACTTTAAAAACAAAAGGTAAGCAAACTTTCTATATGGTCAGATAAAAAAGTACAGTCTTTGTCACAGCTGCTTAGTCTCACTATTGCAGGAAAGCAGCCATAGCTAACACATTAAATGGGTTTGGTCATATGCCACAATTTCTTTTACAGAAGCAGTTAGGAGACCTGAATTGAGGCATATTCCGTAGTTTGCTGTTGCTTCAGGTCAGTTGATTTACAAATTGTAAATTTTAACTGTTTTAGAGAGTATGCAATTAGGTGTATAGGCCACAGCCAATTTCTATTCTGCTACTTTTCAAAATTTCAGTCCTACAACTATTGTTTATTATAAAAGTGAACCCTGATGTGTAGAATCTATGACAGTGGGTATGTGCAGGGGCCTCTGAACTTTTCAGAACTGTCAGAGATCAGCTACCAGCAGAACTGTGTCATACTAAAGGAGAATGTCTTTGATCACCTTCTTGGAGGCTGCATATATTTTGTATTAGGCCACTCGAGTTTTGGAGATGGACTGATAGATTGCATAAATTTGGTCCCATGGACACCATCCTCAGACAGTTGTCCACAAAGGGGAATTGCTTTTTGCACAGAGTAGGTTCTGGTAATTTGAATAGCAGCAAAGTGCCTTAATCATTAAAATTTTAGGCAACACTATTGTATCTTTCAATATACAATCATTCTATACATCTATAATAACTGTATATTGAAAGATAAAATTTTATTGTATCTTATTATGTCTTATAATATCAATTTGCAAAATATATTTACAAACAATAAGGTCATGTTCATTAAAACCCCAAGAAAACCCATTAGAATATTGATTCCTAAAGTAAATTACACTTGGGAATCACCTGCATACCTGAGCTTCCTCCTCAAGAGATTGTTTTAATTGCACCAGTGAGTGTTTTTCTTTTCTTCTATTTTTTAATTCAGTACGTAATAAATGAGGGGGACAAAAGCATGAACTGCGTGTACTAAGAGTAATCATCATGTTGTGAAAATTTATTTCCAAATAGATATTTTACATATTTGCATGTACTAGCTAGGAAGTGAAATCCATGTTACCTGTGGGCATGTTCTACAAAGTTTGAAAGCTTCCCTAAATTACCTACAGTTGGCAAAGGCTTGAAGTGGAGCTACATTGTCTTCCCAGAGACTTTTTTACACAGAACAATACTTGAATTGTTAATAGCACTTATGATAAAAGGAGAACCCCAGAGGCCAGAAGCCATTCTAGAAGTTCAATCATGGATAATAGCAAGGACAGTGAGTTCCCTTTTAAGATAATGACTGAACACAATTGGGAAGGCAGGCAGGAAAGGACTTTTACTCCTGTGCCTGGGTCATGGGACCTACCACATTTCCCATAATCCACTATCTTTCTTTCTCTTCTATTTAATTAATCAAATCTTATTTTAGCAAAGAACAAAAGGAAAAACTTAGGTATAGGTAACCTCCCCAGAAGGTGAAATAACTTTGGTTGATGTACAAAAAGACCCTGGAAGCCCCTCACCTCCGAGTCTTGTCTCAAATGAGGGATCTTTGTAGCCTTTGTTTCTCTCTTTTCTCCAGTCTGAGACCTTGTTTGTTTTCTTTCCAACTGTAACTCAAACAAAAATTGAGGTGAGGAAAGAGAGGTTCCCACTTAGGTTGTAAAGCCTGGGTCTCCAGATGTTACCCTAAGAATGTGGTGTCAGATGGAAGCGAATGAAAAGAAAGAGGGGGGAAATGGAAGGAACTGGTTATAGAAGACTTGTTAGTAAAGTTAGGGTATTTCTGTTTGGGGGTATGCACGTACCCTAGAGATGTATAATGGATGAATGAGAAAACCATGTCAATGTGTTCAGTTAGTGTTTATCTTCATTAAGGACATAGAGAAGAAACTCTAGTGAGAACTTCTTGTATAGTGATCACATGGCACTTCATGGATAAAGAAGCAGAAATGGATAACAAAGCAAGACTGAAACCTTAACTTTTTCCCAAATGGGAACTAATTTTATCAAGCTTATCTCTTAAAATTGGAAAACTTCAAAATTGTGTAAATCATCTGTCCCTCCTACTTTTTAATTTGTTTTATTTTCTTGTTATTGAGTATTTGAAAGTGGGTTACCAGAAAAAGGCTTTTCAACTTTAACTTTAACACATACAGGCCTGCTTCTCCCTCCGAAGCAGGCTACTAGCAGTTACATTAGCAATTGTCTTTAACTTAAGTAGACACACCTATGCCTGCTTCTCTCCCTAGGAAGCAGGCTACAAACTGTTCTTTAACATTTACACTGTTCACCTTTACCAATGATACACACAAGCCAGCCAGTTTCTCTCTGACTTCAGCTCCAAAAACTGCAGAAGAAAACTTAAAAAACACAGTTTAAACTCTTGTGGTTTCTTTCCACCATCCCCAGCCTTCTCAACCAAAATACTAAACTAATGCAAGACTGTCAGTGCAGACTAATTTATTTCTAACAGTGATTTTCTAATTATCCTAATAACTACACAAGAAACATGTAAGGAAAACTCCGATTACTTTTTGTGCAAATCTTTCTCAGCATTGTCCAAAGTCCTTTCCCAGATTGCCCAAAAATCCTCAGTCTCTTAGTCCTGATCATCTCACCAATGTCAGCCACTCAGAGTTCCTCTCCACGTGTTTGAAGACATCTTTCTTTGGGGTGCTCTTTTGGCGTGCTCCTCCTTGTCTTCCACACTGCCGTCTTGTTGTCTTCAGGTAGCAGGAACTTCATGGTACTGGACCCAGCCAAGTTCACTTTCTTTTCAGGCCTAACTTTTGCATGGCCTCTTCTAGATACCATTCAAACTCAGCAAAACAAACTCCAACATGGAGTTCAAATCTGCAAACTTCTTAACTGCATTTAGCACACATGCTGCCAGTCTGGGCCAGCCAAAGGCTACAGGCCCCCAGGCCCTGGCCAAGTCCACATGGCTCACATCTTTACAAGATGGCCGATTCCCATCTCTCCTCCATTGAACCTCTCTCTCTATCCGATTTCCATATATCCAATTTGGCCTCCAATCCTTCTCTTTGTTTGCACACCCTTTATATGCCCTGATTTCCTGCCTTCCAGGAACCACATCTGGACCATTCCACTTCTTCTTCCCTCCTGCATCTTCCTGAAGGGAAATTCCAACTAAGTTCATTCTCACCTTTTAGCATACCTGTCCTTGAAATCTGCACTCTTAAACAGGAGACAGTGGCGGGGGGGAGCACACCCTATCATATTGAGAGAGTAATTCAGATGGGGTTAAGTGCAGAGAAGAAGCTACATACATTTCAGACTTCAAGAAGCCTGACTACATTTTTTTCTGCCACAGTAATCTATTTGTCTTCTGTTTCTGAATAAAAAAAAAGTCTCATCTTGCTTTATTTTACAATACAGACTATTTCATACATTTATCCTTTTAGAAACTATTTATTGAATTCCTATTAAGTGCCAGTCACTCTTTAAGTGCTTTGCTCTGAAAATAAAGAAAGATAGACTTGATGTCTGCCTTCCTGAAGTTCATGCTCTGGTAGAGAAAAGAAATATTAAATCACTTAGAGACTACTTACTTCTAGACAGTGGTATTTATCTATCAGTGCCAATTAAATCTTATTTTCTAAAATTTGAGAACAGCCACTTTTGTCTCTTATGCTCTCAATTCAGAAGTAATCAAACAATAAAACAAGGAAAATATTAATGTGATCAAAAAGAAAATTTAAATTTACAAAAGAATTTTGTTTTTTTAATGTCTTAAGTTTTTGTACTGACCCTCAGATTTTAAAATGTACATACTTTTTACCTTCAAAATAAGTCTGAAACATATGCTAATTTTAAAGAGTCACATCTATCACAAGTTGAATTGAGAACCAAAAGTCAGATATTCCAGATGCTGAGGATGCCCATATGAAAGAGTGGAATGCAAATATTTACACTGCGATTAGTTTCCTAGGTGCAAATTTTATGTCTTAAGGTGGTTCAAATTAATCAAAGAAAAGATATAATGGTCTTTTACCCATATTTTTTTTACAATGAAAAGTCAAATAGTTTGTATCTTAAAATTTATGCAGTTTCATACTGTTCCATTCAGAACTGGAAAATAAATATTTAATAATATAAGTAAATGACAGAAACAGGAGGGGGAAATATGGACATTTGAAGATATGTACATTGAGGATATTATATCAAAAAGTACACACAGAGCAAACACACGCAAAGTGATTTATTGTTTAAAAAAAAAAAACTAGATTCAGGAATTTGTCCAAGTTGTTTCTTATTTGATTTTCCCACAAGGTAGAAGTAAAGGCTGTTGTGCAAGTTCTCCGGCTGGACAGGTTCATTGTTTATTTGGGCAGACAAGAGAATTTTGGAGCCTTCAGTGTCCCTAATATGCTTTTAATACCCCATCCATTGGCAACTCACAGGCGGACCAGCAGGGAAGCAGGCAGCCAGCAACTGAACCTCTTAACCCCAGATAATCTCCTTTTTATTCTTCACTTCTTGGCCCAGGTGTCATAGGTGTAAGTGTTTGGCACCCGTGCTTCCAAAAACCTTTTGCATTATCACAATATCACATGTGGGTAATGCACCCTGAGAGGATAGAAAGACTTCAAGTTGTAACTGAGGAGCTGGTGGCTGGAGGGTAAAGAGAGCCTGATTATTTCATGTTCCTTACAAATACTTATGCTAGAACTTACAAAATAATCTTATGTGCTTAGTAATAAGGTAATATGTAATAGTATAATAATATAACATAATAATAATCAATTATAATATTAAGCAGATGCAAGAGCAAACTGACTCTTGGAAAATTAATAAAAATACACAAAAAAATTTGAAAACAATTTGATTTTTCTCATTGAAGGACTGAGAAATACCTTTTAATAACTGCTCATTTACTTTCAGATTAAAGTAGTACCATTTTTTAAATGAAAACTGCAACTCAACCATTATAAAATTTTTACTTTTCCAATCATAGGATTTAGTATATTAAAAGTCAGCATGAGTATTTTCAGGTACATGTATCAAAATGGATGCACAAATTGATATTCTTCTCTTGCTCATCACTTGGAGGTAATTAAAAGGAAAAATACAGAAAAAATAATGTGAATGTAAAAACTATATTGTAAAATAATTTTAGAGTGATCAAAATGATTTAGAGAAATGAAAAATTAGTTAAAAATGTTAAGTAAAAATAGAATAAATAGAATTTGTTTTTCAAGGAGGAGAAAGCATGAATTTAATACTGCATTGATTACGATGACTTTTTGTAGATGAAAAGAGTGAAACCAAAATGATCCTTTTTGCTTCTTTTTATGCTTTGATGGCATTACACCCCATTTTTACTAACAAGGTTATACATAAAGATTATTTCTACTGTATTCTCCACTAGTCTGTAATCATATATCATTTTTTATAATTTGTAGGTGTTCTATTCAAGTGGATATATGAAATATTGGATTAATTATAAGGAGTAATTCTGGTTGGGTTCTCTGAGAAGCAGCCTGAGAGATATTAGCATGTACAGAATTTACTGGAGACAGCTCTTCAGAGGGACATATGGAAAGGAAGGAAGAAAACTAAAGTTGGGCAGTAAAGAAATGATGAATGTAGATGCAATCTCAACCACAGCTTAAGTCTAATGTGGGAAGAGCTTTGAAACCCCAAGAATCCCCCAGAGTTGTCCTGCATTTTACTGGCACATGAATCTTGTATAGCCCCATGGGTGGCGTTTTGATCTTGATAGTTCTCTTATCATCAGAGACATTTCCTGAAAAGGTTGACAACTGAATTTTGTTGTAAACCTGACACTGGGTGTAAAAGGGCAAAAGCTTCTCACTCCAAGGTGTTAAAGGAAAAGTAAGCAGAGCTTTTTAAATCTGGTTTTGCCTCCAGGCTTTTCCCACCCATGTGACCATTGCAAGACTCACAAAGCAATTTAAGCAACAATATTTATTAGCAAGGGAAACCCAAAGTCATTAATGCCACAAGTGGTCAGTTATCTTACCCTTTAATGTTTAGTCCAAAAGTCCCAAAAACACATGTCCAAGATGGTGTCCTTTTGCTCCTTCAAACCTGAGGCAGGCATCCCACAAAGTCCAGCCTTTCAGCAAATTCCAATTTTTAAGCTTCAAATTTTCCAAGTCTTCCTTTTGCCTCTTCTCTCAAGCTTTCCCAGTAGCTCAGCTTCTCCAAGTTTCTTCAAACGTTTCCAGCAAATACTGATATAGAATCAGCTATTACAAATCCCTGAATTTCTCCAGGTGTCAGCTTTCAAACAAAACAAGGCTTTTTTCTTTTTCTCTTTTTCTTTGAGTCATCTCACTCAGATGGCACACACATTTCTTTTCCAGGTCCACTATTCCACAGTGTCTGACTACATGCTGCCTACCTGGGCAATTGCTGCACCAGTCTTCTTCAACCTGTCCTCTACAGGCCACACCATGGCTCCTGGCGAGTGCTGACCCACAATTCTCCAGTGTCCAACGGTACCCCTACCAGACCACCTTAAGTGGTGTCTGATCACTCGTGACCTGATGTTCCCTGACTGCCGACCATGCTGGCCCCTTTCTGGTCACTCTCTCTTTTTCTCTTCCCATTTCTTCTTGAGTGGTCTTTCTGTCAGACCCCACTCACCAGAACAGTAATGTGAAGTCCCATTTTTCAACTGGTAACTACTAGGAGGCTCCAGCTGCCTATTCATCTGAGTCACCCATTATCAAACCCAATGACTGTGGGAATAGATTCCTTAGTTCCTAAAGAAAAGCATATACTTGCCTCAAAGTGCCTATCATCAAGAGGGAGGGAGACGAGGAGGTAGGAAGGAAGGAATCTAGAAATGAACTTTGTTAGTGTGTGGAACTGAAATTGGTAAAGATATTAGACAGGAGAAGTAAGGAATTTTCATTGGACACTGATTAAGTATAGGCTGTCAATAGTTGTCTCTAATGATGACAATTATTTTTCAAGAAATAAGCCCTCCTGTTATTTATGAGTAAGAACTTGACTGATTATCTTCTAAATCTATAAAGATAACAATTAGAAGATTTATTTATTACATTTGTTTATGGTAAGAAGTAGTAGTGCAAAGTGGTTTAGAAGACTTATTTTGAACCAGAATACCTGATTTATGATTTGCCTTTGCTCCTGGTTGTTTCAAACTTTTTACAAGGTTATCTTTTTTTTTCAATGTTCTAATCTGTAAAATGAAGAAAATTCTATTACCTGCCCATCAGGTGATTGTAAAGAAAAAAGGCAAGTTAATGCTTACAGGGTGCTTAGAATAGTAGCAGTAGCTTTGTAAATGATCAACAACACAAACTTTAGATCCATTGGTTATGAAAATGAAAGGTTTTTTGAATATAGACTCCATCTCTTTAGTTGATTATTTGCAGGAAATAGGAAAGTTGGCTTATGGACATATATAACCTGAATTAAAATGCCATGACGTGTTCATACATATTGAAAAACACTTGTCTTTGGTGATTTAAATAATCATTTGGGAGTATAACAAAGCATGTTAATCCTATCTTGAAAAATACACAAATAAGTATAAAGGTAATTACCTTTAATTTTCATAATCCATTTAAATATTTTAAATAATGAAGTAGGATATTATAAATGTTACCAGAAGTGGTACTTTATTATAATTATCTATTTTGATTTAATTTTTATTTCTATATTTTTGCTCTAATAGATAGTTTGAAGAAGATACGTAACATCTATAATATCCATTAATGTGTTTTTCTCCATTAAGTCGAGTTTACTAGTTTGGTTTTCATTCATTTCAAGACAATTAATTAAGAGCAAACTTAAAATGATCTCCTTGTACCTTATGGAAACTTCTACATAGAATAGAATACTGGATGGTTTACTGTATTTGATAAACATCATCTGAGTACCTATTCTTGCTGTGAAACTCACTTTGGGAAACAAACGTAAATGCATATTCTGTTTTATAAAAAGACCCATAATTTAGGAAGTATCAGATATTTAAGCAGAGCATTTCATATTTCTTGTTATAGTGTTGGTTCCTTGTCTTAGTTTTCCAAAGACTTGATTGGTGGACATTTAGATAACCCCAAAGGAAACTAGGGTTGGGAAACTAGGGTAAAAGAGCACTAATAAATATGGAGTAATCATAGAATTAGTCAACATCAATTAGCACAGTGGAGCTAAGGTGTCTTTGGAAGTGTCATCCTGGCACCAGCATAGCTAATATTAAGAATTTCTACTTTCATCCACAGTGGCAGAAAAAAACATTTTTTCTCAAGAATTTCAAAGCAATTCTTATCTGAGTGCCTATCTCAATTGCAAATCTACATTGTCAAACAGAAGGCATGAAATTTGTCTTCCTTATCATAGTGCTGGTTCCCAGTATTCCAAAGAAATATTTGAGCATTTAGATAACCTAAAATTAACAATTTTTCTCTTCTGCCCATCCTGTTAACTTGGTTTTATATGTTGAGGAAATTATTACTTGTTTTTTCTCCCCATTTTCTATTGCCCTTTTTTGCTGAGAGTATCTCCTTTGGGAGATAATTTTTTAGTGACTTATTTTCAAATCTGTGTAGTTTTTTGAAAAGTTGAAAATTAAGATATAAAAAAGTTAAGTCACTTTTATATTTTTTAAATGGTGGCCAGTAACTCTACTTTATATCCTTGAACTGAAAATTAGGTATGAATGGGAGGCATGAGATATGTGTCAGTATAATCAGAATTGTAATTCTCAGTTCTCTGAAATAGTAGGGCAGTAGATTTCTTTGATTGTTAGGTGGTACAGGAACTATATCAGTTTTGCCCTCTGACTGATAGCAGCTGCTATCCTCTACCATATTGGCTGGGCTTCCCTACAGATGGAGAATGGAAAATAAAATCAGATAAAAATGGGTGTGTGTGTGAAGAGAGATGAAAGAGTGCCTGGTGTTGAGTTCCTGGTTTCAGTTCTATAAACTCTGATTCCTTTGACTCTGACAAATACTCAAGACTATGTATCAGTCATCAGCCATATGAATCCCCCTTTTAAAATGCTTGATTGAATTAGAGTTGCCTTTCTATCCCTCAGAGAATTGTAATATTTGATTTCTGATTCTGTTTCCCTGCCTAGTGTTTATGTTCCATGAATTCCATATGCTTTTCTGAGTCTCTCTCTCCTTGCTTATCTTTTTCCTGACCCTTTTCCAGATAACAGTAAATCCTAGATCTATTTCTTAGGATATAATAGTGAATATTCTGGTTGCCTGAACAATTGCCCACCTGACCATAACATGTTCTAAAATTTAAAACCCTTTGTATGCATAGAATAGCTGATTTCAAAAAACAATGTTTTTAAAGGTGGGATCTAGTTTCTTTATGATAAAGGCAATCTTTTTAGTGTATACTCATTGTATTATAAAACATATTTCTTCGTTTTTGACAGAGACCACTCAATTTCTCACCAATTACCTTGAGAATACAACTGTAACTATTAGCAGTTCTACTCCTTGTTTAGTGTCTTTCTCAGAGTCACTTTTAGCAGGAAAATAGTTATGGGCAAACAAAAGCAAATATGTTGAACAATCACAGCTTTAGGCCGCCAGCTATGCGAAGAGTAGTTCCTGCTCTGCCTAGAAGAGAGCTAGTCTTTTTTCCCTTTAATCAAGAATGTAACTTTTTTAGTCATTTGAAGAGCTCCTTCCTCGGGTGGTTATAAAATTCTTTAGTTGCTATTTAAAACACTTATGGTACATTCCAATGACTACTATGTGAATGATTTAAAATACTTTACCAAAAAGATAATCCTTAATGAGGGTAGAATAGGCAACTTGAATATTCTTCTAATCTCAGACCTTGTCTGGAAGATTTTAGTAAAGACATAACACTCTCATTATCTAAAAAGTATTTACTTCTCCACTTAGACATATTTTTCACATATTTAAACCTGTCACAGTGTGGTTCAGTCTAAAAGACTCTCTGAAGGTAGAGAAGACTAATAAATCACCACAATTTCATCAGAGTTGTATTAAATCTTTTTATTCTCACAGTTCTCTCCTAAAAACTTCTAAAAAGTATTTGATTTAAAGAGTTTTGATGAATTTAAAGACTTTATCTATTCGATGAATTATATGTTGAGTCTTACTTTGCAAATAGAATTAGTTAATAAAAGTGTTAAGAAGTTTGGATAAGAGTAGCTTTTATAACGAAGTCTTGAATTCTACCCGTCCATTTTTTTTCCTTTTTTTTTTTTTTTTGCTGGTATAGATAACTGAAAAGGTATTTAATATGAAAATGACTAGAGAATTAAAGTGATATTGAAGGAAGTTTAACGATGCCAAATTTTGTGCTCTTAATTATTATAAAATTTATATTGCTTCAGTCATTTTCAGTCTAATCTATGGTGCAGTTCAATTAGTCTTAAACAAACCATGTCAGTAATTTGAGCAAAATTTGTCTTCAGTTCATGATAATATGGCATTACTCTCAAGTTAAAGAATAATATGGAAATATTAGATGTACATGTGATCTTTTATATTGTTTTTATTCATACAGATTTACTTTGATTTTGAGTCCCCCAAATAAGCATTGTTTAATAGTTTCTATGCTAATGATTAGTTTTACAATACATGTTGTACAGAGGCTACTTTTACTACAAATGATATAGTTTGTATCTCCAAAAGTCATAAATGGCTAAATGAAAACAAATATTACAAAGCAATAATTTTTGCTTATATATCTGATTCTAAGAAAAATTTAAATTGAAAATACTATTTTACCTCAAGTAATCATTGAAATTATTTGCCCTTGATACTAACCAATATTCAACTTTCTAAATTTCAAAAAATAAATATTTAAACCAAAATGTTATTAACATATCCATGGTACTTAGAACTTGTTAGTGTGTCTTCTATAAATGAAAATACACTTTTGAGACTCTTGCACTATAATGCAACTGTAATCCTTTTTTAAATAAATGAGTAGACCAAAGTAACATTGGTTTGCTTCATTGTATATGTTTCAGAGATTTAGTTATAAACCTCTTCAAATGTATATTGTCTCATGGCACTCACCAAAGCACCCACAGTCATTTCTTTACCCACAGTTCCCCACCCATGCTCACTTCTACCCTCATTCTACCTTTCCTTCTAGTAGCCTCAAGAAACAAGACAGCTAGATCCAAGCCTGTAGATGTAAAAATCAATAGACAACCAAATTTATACATAGACTCTTCCAGTTTTAAGAATTGGAAGCACCAAGTACATGTACAAGTAAGACTAAGTACTGGATTCAGAACTTTTACTAACTGTTTAATAAGCTATTAGGTTCTTAAATACCATGTATTATCTAATATAATCCTCTGACATCCCCTCTAACATCTCTGTCAAGACTGAGTTTTCTTCCTTTGTGTAGGTAAAGCATAAATAACATCCTTGCAATGAAGGACTAGTTTAAAAAATAGGAAAATCCAGTTAAATATAAAGCAATGAGACCTAAACTATAATAGTGTATAGTTTATAAATCAACTCCCTGGACAAGAAAAAAAAAAGAAGAAGAAGAAAGGAAAGCCATCTTTGAGCTGCTGAAGTTGCTGATATAAGTGACACCATCAATTTTGGTCTCAAGCTATCATCATGATGGCATTGAATGTGAAGTTGTGAAAATATACATGATCAGTCTTTATTATTGAGTTCATAACAGGTCCAGCTCACTACTGACTTTCCTCCAAAGCTTTAGTTTAATGCAGTCCTCCGGGTACACTACTGGAATATTCTTCACAAAAAATTATGAAAGACATAGACAAAATATAAAGAAACATGCTGATGCTGGGCCTCTCAAAAACAACAAAAGAGCAACCTCACAACCACCTCTAACAAAGGTCATAATTGGCAAGACCACTGTCTTAGAGCTTCCATTCTTAAGTCCCTTTTACAATATAAGTATATAAACAAAACCTCCACCTAGCTTCAGTAAGCTTCTAAAATAAATAGTAGAGGCCAAATAATTTAACACAGCAACATGGAGGAAGCAATCTATTTTGAAAAAAAGAACAGTTCCATAAATATTAGAGAACATCTAGAAAATAAGATAAAGTGGTACTTTATAAAGAAGCAGAAAAATAAAACAGTACACTGAATAGAAGATCTAAGATGTCTAATAAAAGTTGCAAAAGGAGTTTTACAAAGTAAGGTTAAGAACATATCCCAGAAGTAGAGAAAAAACATGAAAAAACAAGTGAAAAAATGTAAGAAAATTTGGAGCCAACACAGAAGTTTAAAAAATAAACATTGAAGAAAGATGGGGAATGTGCTAGAGAAGTCATCAAGAAGGTCTCTGAAGAAAATTTCTTAGTACTAAGAGAAATGTATTTTCAGAGTGAGAGGGTCTGTTGTAATTGATGAAAATAAATTCATGCCACAAGACATCACTATTACATGTTAAAATATTTGAGGAGAATTAAAGACCATAGAAAAACTAATTAGGCTATATACTTTTCAAGAATCACTTTATGTATGTATGTATGTATGTATGCATATATGCATGCATGCATGTATGTATGTATGTATGTATTATGTATTTATTTTGGTAGCTTCAACCCTAAAATCTAGGAAACAATGGAAACATAATTTTAGAGGAAAATAATTTCTAATGTGGAATTCTATATCTATTCAAAGAAGCAATTAACTTGAAGAGTTGAATAAATATATTTCAAACAGGCAAGTCATAAAACAATAAACTGTGTTATACTAACTCTTTAAGAAATTGTTAGAGGATATCCCCATGAAGACTGGAAAATTAATGAAGAGAGAATTAGATCTAAGAAGAAAAGATTCAGACCAAGAAAGAACAAAAGAAATCCTCTGTGTCAGGATGAAGGACTGCATCTTCATAAGTAAGTTAATTCAATTCCTGAGGCTGCTGGGCTCCAACACTGATGAGTCCTTGAGAGAGCTGGAGTTGATGGACTACCAGATGCATTCTAAAGTCTTGTGATGTCAGGTAGATAATTATTGGAATGTTAGAGTGATATCATGATATGTGTGTGGAGAGCTAAGAAGATAACAAAAACGCAAGTGAGAACATTATATGTGATAATTAAAAGGAGGTCATGAAGAAAAAAAGCATGTTGCTATTTACATATAAGATTTTTCAAAAAGAAGCTTTGAGTTCCAATTTTAATAGCCCAAGAAACCATAATTGTTTTTTGTATACGATGACTGGATACATGAAAAAAATGCCACCTGCTTTTAGGAATGTGCTGTGGTCCCTGCATTAATTGTATTCTCTGCATTCCTAGAAGTACAAACTTAGTGAGTAATGAGAAAACTTAGAGTTTATTTTGATCCTTGTGTTCTACTCTGCTCTGAAAGATTTCAGAGTATCCTTTCCTCCAATGCACTCTATGTGAATTCACATAAATTTCATGCATTCAAGAGTTTGCAATTTTTTCTACTGTTATGACTTCCCTGTAAGAGGAAAAGAAAACTATTCTTGGAATTTCTACATGATAAACATAACTACATATTAGCAAAATTTTGCACACATATTTGTATTAAGGCAATTTGGTTTCATAATTTATGAAATACTAGATCACAGTATTTTAATGCCCAAATTAAATAGTTTCATAGGTCACGCATGATTAAGTCAATTATTATATTCCTTTATTTATGATAGTTAAGTGATATTGTAAAGCATTTTCCCAAAAGACTATGTGATTTTTTACTTTGTTATTTCTTCATTCAAAAATCAGTTACTGGTTACCTTCTAGTCTCAGGCAGTGGGAATGTAGAGATAAGACATGGCCTTGCTCTAATAATGGCATATTTAGTCTTAAAGAAAAGTATATCATTATTATTTCTTATAATTTGATAAGGTGCATTTTAAATCACAGTTGTAATACAGGGTTACCCAAAAAAGTAATGTAGGAAAAGTCTTAACAATTGTTAATAACAGTAACACTGATTATTGTAAGGTCAGAAAGAAATTCTCAGTTGACCAAAAACTGAGGTCAGCAAGATGAAATATTAGTTCACTAATAATAGTAGAAACATATTACAATTACCACTAAGTTCATAGTGTATTGACCCTGAACAGAAACCTCTGAGGTTTATTTCCTGGCCACTCCCTTTGCTACTCCCATTGTCTATTTCTTCAATTTTACCCCTTCTTATCCTAATTTTGCTCTTGACCTGTGCTGTGCAATTCTCTGTAAGTTGCTGATCAAATACTATTGCTTTACACTTCTCTAATTTAGCAATTATATTTTCGTATATTCTGATAATTATCTTTTGACAGGTTAACAGGAGCATTAGAAAAAAAAATCGAAAGAGACTAATAGTCTCAGACAGTCCAAATAAAATATAGAAAACAAAAAAAATAAGACAGTGAATCAAAGAATGTGGGATTAAGTTTGAACACATTGCAGAAAGATGGTTAAGAGGATCTCTTATTGAAAGATGATCAACATTTGACATGTAATGTTTATCTCCATTGTACCTCTCAATAATGCCTTGGCTGTCATCTTAAATGGTGTTGTAAATTACATTTTCTGGAAGATCCTAAGATGAGTACCAATACTTTATTTTGGAAGTTATCCCTGAATAAACTGATGAGGTTGAGGCTAGAGGAGGTTAAGAAGTAGGAGAAACACCAGTAAGTGTAACTTTAATTTGAACCCCAGAGAAACTTTGTAAATCAATTCCTAGAGGTGTCTAGACTAAAACAAGGTTTTTGAGTTTTTGTATTCCTACTACACCAGTTATGTAGATGTCAATGACTGACTGGAAGATAAATTCCAGGTAGTTCTGGTTCTTTGTTTTGGAAAAACAACTCCAATAGATGAAGACAGTGATCTAAAGATAGTAAGTGATATATTATGTTAGAAATAAAGTGTGTGTATCAAATTAGTAGAAAACACCAAAACCAAAAATAATTACTTGAGGGTATCTAAGTAGATCACTAATTACCTTAGGCTAAAATAATTCTCACGTTAGCATAGAATTTTAAGAAAAAGCTAATTTATAATTTTTAAAAGTTAATCATGATACATGATGAATTTGTATGACAGTTTTACACAACATAACTTTATAATACTGTATAGACATATTTATAATGCTTTCATAGAACTCATCTGTTTAATTCTTGTCTCTCCCGAGTCTCCTTGTAGCATTACTACATTAGATCCAATAAAAGTACCTGGGATCAACAGAATTGCATCCCACTACTTCCCAATGCACATGTTGAAACAATAACACCCAATATGACTATATTTGAAGTAAGGGAGAAATTAAGGTTAAATGAGGACTCAAGTGTAGTGTCCTAATAAGAAGATTATTGTCCTTATAAGCAGAGAAGTTGTAGAACTCACTTGCTCTCTCTGCCACTTGAGGGCAAATGGAGAAAGCAGCTGACTGAAAATTAGCAAGATAATCCTTACCAGGAATTAATTCTTGATCTTGTTCTTTCTAGTCTCTAGAACTGTGAGAAATGAATTTCTGTTATTTAAAATATACCCAGTCTTTTTTTTTTAATATCAGAGTATAATACCACATATCTAGACTAATCTTTAAACATGTTTTATTTTCTTCAGAAAAACAGCACATAAAGAAAATTCCAGAATGTGTTTTTTCCTTCTAACACCATCCTTTCCCTAGCTCATGGACTACTAGTGCGCAGTCTTTTGGTCATAGTATAAGTTAATTTTTATATATTCAACATTATAAATTGTTCAAGGTTGGATAAAACTGTGTTTAAATGTAGCCTCAACTTTATGGTTTAAACTTAACTCTTACCATTTGTTTCAGTAAAAGCATTCTTTCTATGCTTAGAAAGACATCCTGGCAGAGACTGATCTCTGCAATGCTAAGGGAAGGTCTGTGATTTGAAAAGAAAACATTCCTGGGAGGAACTGCTGCAGAGGTCCCTATAAAACTTCCACTGGCATTTTGTGCACCTATACATAGGTTCTAAGAAAATCTTAAAAAGTCCAGGTGCTTCCCAGAACAGGGACCAAAGTATCTATTAACTGCAGTGAAAACATTCTATTTATGGGCACACTGTAGAAGAGGGAGTTAGCCATGTGGCTGACATCTTACCCCAAAACCTAATACTCCATAGTCCTAGAGCCCCAAAAGAGCAAATCAGGTTGCTACTGGGAACCCGCCAGCAAGACCTGGCAACATTCCAGTTTATTCTCTAGGGCAGGTGTCTGTAACTAGCAAGTTGCAAAAAATTGAACTTGCCAGTTTTCTTGTGATCAGCAAGGCTAAATTTGGCTTAGACTTGTCTTTGGGTGACTGTCTTTAAATTGATTCAGTAATAGTTTCTATTTTCCCCTTTAACAGTATTTGAACTGAAAAATGCTAAGTTTGCATGATTTCTTATCTGAAATGGAGCTGATCAGTGTGTTGCTAAGAGGTAGATTTTGTTCCTAAAAGAAGTTTTTATTTAAGTTCCCTTATTGTCTCAGAATTAGTTTAGCTCGTTCTTATTGGCCCTTGTTTGTCTTCCTCTGAGTCCTCTCCATTCAATCTTGTTTTCCACAGGTAGAATGAAAGTGGTAGAAGAAGTCAGAGGTGTTTGTGAAACTGGGTAAATATTCATGCTGGTTGTTGTAGAGGAAAGTATTAAGGGAAAAAACTAACATTGACTTTGTTACTAGAAATTGTCTCCAAGGTTTTCCCTTTGGTGAAGGAGCTTGATAACTGAGATGGGAGCAGTTACCTGGCTAGATTCTTCCTGAGATTCTCCAGTTTCTTAATGAATATAATTTTTGAACTGTACTCTCTGAGGTATAACTTGAAAGAATAGTTATAAATGGCACTCCATAAATGTTTAATTGGATGCAGACTTTCTGGTGCAGAATAGTTTGGGAGCTTATTCTAGGCAGAGAGTTTAGAAAACTGTATGAATGAATGAAGACAGCATCCTAGCAGAGTCAATGCAAAATGAATACAAGGGCTTATTTTATTGCAAGTTTCCTTCAACTGTGGCATAAATATTTCACTCATTCTTTTACATATTTATTGAGCACCTACTATGCAATAGAGTTTGGGGCTGAATTGAAAAATCTAGTGTAGTGGTTGGCTTACTAAAGAAATCAAATAACCAGGTTCCTAAAGTAGTTCTAAACCTTTAGAGTTTGAGACCTTGGGGAAATTATGCCCCCGTTCTATGCCTTCATTTTCTCTCATAAAATGGCAGTGATAAGAAAGAAACATAGCCCCTGGTGTAGTTGGGCAGATTAATTGTGTCTGGCACACTGTAGTAAGCCTTTAGTTGTCACAGATTTTATCATTGTTTATGCCTGGTTCTATTCATAAGAAAATCAACAAGACAAGGCTTCTAAGATTCTAAGTTTTGTGGGATCTAAAGATAAGAAAACTAATGATCTAAACTCAGTGATAAGTACTATAACAGAAGATATGTTCCAGGACTTTGGCACTCATGGCAGAGGTTACTCATTCTGAGAGGGACATGATGTTAGGATTTGGTATGAGCCTTGGAAGATCTTATCAAAGGGACAGAAAGAGTTTGAGGATTATAGAAAAGACAGCGATGCATGAGAAAGTACGGTGCTTTCTAGAAAAATAAGATATTCTACTATTTACCAAAGGAGAATTGAGGATCATGCTAATGAATGAAGTTATGGTGATATAAAACATTGAGTCATTCTGAAAATGCCACCTTTTTTGTGTAGTATATCAGGCAAGTCAGATGCTATAAAGCTTATTCTTGGTGTAGTGAAAAAGATGCATTTGAAATGATAAATCTGAAGGTCAAGACAAGATAGAAATTTATGAGCAAAAAGGATAGATGTTAGAGATTATTTGTTTATTTGTTTGTTTGTTTGTTTTTAGGGAAAAAGTTTCCATCAGGGAAGTGGCTAAGTTGAGGACTGTAAAATAGTAGAAAGGGGACACAGGGAGTATGCCTGAGGGGAAGAGAGGATCTAGAGTCTGTATTGACAGGACCTCTGGGTATCATCAAGAAAAGAACAAAATGGAGCAAGATAGGGAAGAATTACCACTAACAGTCATCTGGATTTCCTGCTGTCTCATCCTCCTTTTTATAAATGAACATAAAACTCTACTGTTTTGCTGTTTTGTGTACTTTGTTTAATGTAATCCCTGCAATAATTTTATCAAGTAAAGGCTGTTCTTGTCACTGCATACATAAGGAAACTAACACAAAATGAAGGTAAATGCTTTGCCTAAGTTCACATAACTAAGGAAAAGATTAGTTTAGACCTGAATCCAGGTTAAACTCAAATCAAATCTGTTTTTATATAGCTTTTATCATCTATGAGCCACTTTCCTAATTCTGTGTCCTCTTAGCTTACTCCTGACTCTAGTTTCAACCACTGCTTTTACCATCACTATAGCTTTCTCTTGTCTTTTCCTTTTCTTACCAATGACTTCTAAGTACTTATTCATCTCCCATCTCTTGTTTTGGAGCTAATGAACACATTTGACAAAAACTACCAAATGTATATTTAAATATTTGTATTTACATTTATATATATACATATATATATATATTCTTCAACTTCAACTGAATCCTCAGTGTACTCCAGGCAATTTTCTATATGCATTTTGTCCATTCTATGATTATTTCTGGTAAATATTTCTTAAGTAAAGACAATGATCCTTATGCACTAACTACAAATCAACCCCAACTCACATATGACACACTTTTCTTCTCTCGTGAATTTAAAAGTCATCATCTGTTCTTGTACAAATGTCTATTCATTTGGCAAATGCTCTCTGCTTCCTGCCTATAACCTCATATACAGAATGTGTTTCTTTTGGAAACAATTGCTTTGAGAGTTTGTAGCTCTTAATAGAATTAACTTGACTTATTTCTTTCATCCAGAATCTCCAAACTATTCTTCTCCACCATGATCTTCATTTTTTTTTCTGCTGTGTAAACATTCCCATTTACATCAGAGCTCCAAAAATCTAACCTGTGTCCATCCTCTTTTTGCAAATTATTTTTGCCTCAGATCTCATTAATGGTTAAAAATTATAAAAATTCATTTTCCATTGCATTACAACTGTAATAGCATTAATACTGGAAGTTTTATCTCTGAAGATATTTATGCTGATGTGTTGATTCTCTTTTCTAATACCCTACTTTTATTTTTTCCTCTCTTCTGTTTATTGTAATTCTACTGCTCTAGGCCTTCCTTATCCCTCTCCCTAACTTTCATCCCCTTAAGCATGATAAGATAAGATAATAGCTAGTCAAAAAAAATAGTCCATTTGTTAAAAAGAGACTGGGTGTCAATAAGGAAGCTGGTAGACAGTGTCTTGCAAATTCTTTTCTTACTGATTAATATATTTTTTTTAAATCACTGTCACAGGTCAGAGGAGATATAGAGAAAGCAGCATTCCATATAGTATAATGACAGTTAAAATATGAACACATCTTTCTTTACTTAAACTTTTGGGTAAATAAAGTTTGTGAAGTTGTCTACGCATTAGAACAAATTCTAGAAGTGACAGCACTTCATTGATCACTCTTACTCTACTTTACAAAGCCAGCTTGTTATTTAGAGAATGGAGTATGTAAAGTCCAGAGAGCAAAGTCTTTCATGCTCTGTCTAGCATAAGGCAGCTGCAAAAACACATGATTTGGAGCATCAAGGCCATTCTGAAGTCTTTCTCATTGATGCAGATGTTCAAGTTAAATTCATGTGCTTGTAGACCCTGAAAGGTTAATGTGCTACAGGGACACTAAAGTTGTGTGTTATTTCTTTCATTTTGGAAATCACAAGAGTACATTGAATTTAAAATTATGTTCTAGAGAATAAGTTATTCTGTGAAACAGATGCATTATTCTTATACTAACAAGTGACCATAGATAGATAGATAGATAGATAGATAGATAGATAGATAGATAGATAGATAGATAGATAGATAGATAGATAGATAGATAGATAGATAGATATAGATGGTAGATAGATATAGATGGTAGATAGATAGATAGATAGATAGATAGATAGATAGATAGATAGATAGATAGATAGATAGATAGATAGATAGATAGATAGATAGATAGATAGATAGATTACCTATATATGTGTGTGTATATATAATATATGCTATATATGTTCAAGATATGACTATGTGAAATCTCTGAGTATATATCCTTTTACTGCTAAGATTGATTACTGTCTTTTCACTAGAAGATACATTTAAGAATCAGTTTTTCAAGTTTGTATCTGTCTTCTTTGATGAAGTTTAAAAAACATGTCACAGGTGAAAAAGAATCTATATACCCTATATTACTGCTTAAATATATCTTATATTCACTAGTGTTGGATATTAAAAATAAATGATGAAAACCCCAGCATAATTTAACTTTGAAGTTTTCTATTCTTTGTTTTTTTAGAATAATTTACATATATATATATATTTCACACCTTTGTTTTCCCTGGGGTTCATCCACCACCTCCCCTGAACACTCACTCCTATCTACCTGCCCCCTCCAGTTGTGTACTTTAGTGTGGTTAGCTTGTTTGGACTTTCCTCCTGGCTTTTTGCTTGTTTTTCCTATATCCCATTATTAGTGAAATCATTTGATTTCTATCTTTTTCTTTTTGACTTGTTTCTGCTAAAATGATTTCCTCTAGGATATCAGTGTTATCATAAATTCATCAAATTTGTCATTTTTAATTGATGAGTAATATTCCATTGTGTATATGTACTACATTTTCATCCATTCATCTGACTTGGGACATTTGGGTTGTTTCCAGGTCCTTGCAATTATAAATAGTGCTGAAATAAAAATCCAAGCACAGGTATCCCTTTGTTTAGGCATTGAGGTCTCCTTTGGATAGATTCTCAGAAGAGCACTTGCTGGGTCGAATGTTAATTCCATTTTCATTAGTTTGAGGGTCCTCCACACAGCTTTCCTTAGTGACTGGACCAGTTTACATTCCCACCAGCAGTATAGGAGTGTTCCTTTCTCTCCACATCCGTGCAGCATTTATATATTTTCCAATTATTGATTCTATATGATCTTAACTTATCTTTTTCAGTTACATAAGTAAATTTTATCTCTCAGCAATGCCAGAATCAAATATTAGGTAATCCTGTTTGGTTTATATAATATGTTTAAGATTGTTCATATTCTGAAATATTTCAAATCTGTATTATCTTTATTGGTGATGGAAGAACATTTTTCTTAATTAATTTAACCTTGTCATAATTTTTTTTTTCCATGTTGGAGAACAAAGACCAAAAGTATATGTTTACATTTTCTTTGTGAATCTATCAAACAATATTTTATCTATTAATTGACTTTTTATTCTTTGTTTTTAATTTTATTTCTTTTTGAGGTAATATTGTATATTATTAACACTGTATATGGTTTAGAATCATTATAATTAACTAGACTTCTGTTAAGAAGAAGGTTTTCTCTTTAAAGGAAAAGGTATGGTTATTTAGAGGAGGGTAATTCTGTGAAACCAGGGTTTATTACTTTTTATTTATTAGTATTCTTAGAAATTAGCCCAGTGTATAAAAGTACTCCCTAAAGAGTAAACCAAATTTTAATAGGAAATTAATTTGCTTGATTGTGTAATCTTATACCAAAAAACATCTTTTTAATAACTAAAGAGAATCAATGTGAATCAGTTTTCCATATAAAGGCTAAATATTTCAGAAATAATATATCAAATCTATTTTTTGATAGTCTGTGGACCTTGCTAATTGCTAGTTGAGCAGTCTGCCCTGGAGATCCCTTGTAATCGCTTTTTTTCCACTGTAAACTCTAAGGATTAAGCAGATGAAAAACAATCATTGTCTAGATATCTTGGGTTTAAAGAAGTATGATGGAAAAATGGAGTATATTAAGGATATCTCAAAATCCTCCTTTAAAAGCAATATAGGAAGCCAAAAGGATGTAGTATACGGGGAAATAAGACCATTTTCTGCTTATTTTTTCATAAATTATGCCAATATTTCAAATAATCCTTAATACCTAAGCAGAAAAAACAAACTCTCCAAGTACTTTGTTACAACATTTACTTGGAGTTGAAGACATTTCTTTTCATACGTAAAACCTTAATTGAATTAAAAAAGTTAAACACAAAGTAAAACAGCTACAGGGCAGGAGATGGCTTGGGAGACCTGCCCTCCTGTTTAGAGTAGTGAGAAGGAAAGGAGATGAGACTGGAAGAGGGGAGGAAACACTGGTGGCAGGAGTCCCCTTGGAACTGATTGCTTCCTTACATTCCCACCTGACCAAGGCTGTTGCTTATTTTAATTTGGTCTCTTATTTGCCCTGGCAAGAACAGAGCATTTCAGTTAGCCAAGCTTCTGCTGGCAACAGTGGTTGCTGTTTCTAGGGGAAGAAGAAAATAAAATGTGGGGAAAAACATTTGTCTTCATTTATTTATTATGTATATGCATATGCAGGAAAAAGTATTTGCCTATAGACAGGTGAGTTATCTAAGTAAATAATATATAAATCAATATCAAAATAAGAATCAATTTTTCTCTGTACCTCCTTCTGATGCTCCTGATTCTTTTAAAAAATCCTCACAAACACAGGTGAAAACAGCTTATTTCCATTGACTTATTCACTATTTGTTACAAATTGTCTAATCAATAATTATGTGACTCTAACATTACTTCATTAATGTTTTAACCTCCTCAGGATAAGAAAAAGAATATTTTCCTCCATCATGTTTAGTTTCCCTCTTAAGAGAAAACAGAACCTAAATTTGCATTAACCATGATTTTAAATTAGCTAACAAAATGTTTTTTTTCAGTTTTAAAATAAAGTATGATATACAGTCATACTGAAAATAAGTTTTGTAAAAATATGAAGTCTTTAAGAAAAAAAGTTACAGACTGTTAATGAGTCTATATTTGAACCTTTGCTATGTCTATGTAAAAGAAACAGCTTGATCAAAGTATATTAATTTGAAGCATGTATTTTATTGATGATATTTTAAATTTTAATTTATTATAATTCTAAAAACAGTGTAATTATTGGTTTCATAAAGGTAACAAACTAAAGTCCCAGATAAGCAACCTTTCTCATATGAATATATGTATGTCTAGTATATTTTTCAAGAAGACCCAGTGATAGCTTTGCCTTTGATGATGAAAGGTAACCTGAATATGATCTCACAGACTTCCAATTTTGCAACAAGTTCACCTCCACTTAAATGATGTAATTAAATTTATAAGATTTAAAAATTTATGCCATCAACATTGAGCAAGTATTTATTAATATTGTTTTTATTAAATATATGCATTTTTCCTACTAACATGAAAGTTTTATGGCACCTTTATACCAGCTCTCCTGGTAACTCTGCTCTGAGCATTTGGAAGTTATGGGAAGGGGTAATTATGCTGTCCATGGAATTTGTCAGGGAACAGAACTGTAGGAGATTAAAGGAGATGTGATGGTTGTAAGGGTCACAGCCTTGATTTTGAGCCAAGACTCACTATCACTTTTTAATTGAGTCTGAAAACTACAGAGCTGTGATGTGGTAGCCACCTATTACCAAGGAGGACACATCTAACTAATTGGAAATGAGTGAACATGAGGCTTAACAACTTCAAAAACATAGAGCCAGAACCACAACATATAAATGGCAATTCATTAAGACAAATACTCAGATAAATAGGCTTTTGTATTATAATTGATGTGGTCCCCTCCCTTTGATATTTTACAAATAAAAGTCCCCTGCTAGTTCTGTTTCAAAAATGAATAGTTGAGCCTCTATTTTTCCTTTATGTAAGAAATGAAGAAAAATGTTTTCCATGAATGATGAAGCTTTCAATTTAGAATATTTTTGTTGTATATATTGTTTAAAAGTTATCTATTAATAGTGTTTACTCATCATGTTTTTATTGCTGTATTATACCAAGATAGAAATGTAGGAAAAACTTACACCATATTCAGACTACAAAATAGCTGAGATATTTAAAAGACCTTATAAACCTAATTTAGTATAACTGCTTTTGTTGTGACTTAAGTTCCTTTTCAGCACTCACCATTGTACATTCAGATCTTGGGTAATAATATTCAAGTAAGTTGTTTTTTCCTCACCCGTTCTATGTCTAATCTATAACATCAAGCAGTGAGCAGTCTTGTTTTCTTGTTATTTACTCAGGATTGGATAATGACTAGAACATTTTGGCAAGTTTGGAATCTTGGCAAAGTTACAAAGTTTGGAATCTTTGTAACTGGCCCATAGCCTTGTGAAACCTCTACTTATGTGCTTATAAGATTTGTATCTCATCTCAGACCTGTGCTTTAGCAGAATTATTCTGCAGCAGTTTCTCAGTCTTGGTATCCCATTAGAATTTTCTGTAGAGATTTTTAAAAAGTACCAGCGCCAGACCAAATGCACCACACTCTCACGGAAGGAACTCAGGCTCAGGCCTCTTTGAGAACTTCTAAGGATTCCAATGTGCAACCAAGGAAGAGAATCATTGTTCTAGAAGCAACAGTCAAAATAAGCAGAAAGAAAATCCTCCACAATGAAGACTGAATTCACCATAGGAATAATGTTTTTCTGTGAGGTTGATGAGTGCCAAAGTAATTTGGTCAGATTATGTAGACTTGTGTGACTGTTCAGACACACCCCTCAGTGTGATTATGTGCATACAGTATTGCAGTATTTTGCCATGGTGTGTCTCATCGCCTCCAGAAAACTAGGCCAAAAGTGAAATATTTTCTTGGATATGGACTCCCTATTTTGGCAATTTAGCAAAGCTGTGTGCCAGGCCCTAGAAAATGTGACTACTAGGAGAACACTATGAACATTGTAATGGTGTCAACCTCTGTATATCCCAGACACCCATAATCTAATATTATCCTTTCACCCTATATGAATAGCACCCCTCCTCTTATTTCATCTGATGTTATATTTATATTTTACCCAGTTCAAGTGTGCAGTTAAAGTTATTAGTTGACAAAGATATAAGGTATAATCCCTCCTAGGGTTCAAAATTTTAATAGGGTTTATTGAAAGCTATAAATATCAAAGTTATAAAACTTTAATGTAGAAATAACTGGGGGAGGATTACAAATTTCATTCAAAGGCCCCCTGTATTACCACTCTACAAATTATACTACATAGATAGTCTTATTTATTAGATTATCCCATCTGGAAAATATTAAGCTTCTGCTTATATAAAGTTAAGAGAAACTACCACCTGATTTAAAAAAAAAAAAATTGTGCCTGCTAGGTCTCAAATATAATCAGGGTTATCAATTATGTTACAAATTAATTTATTATTATACCTGTGGAAATTTGCCACTGTTGTATTAAAATCACTTAGCAGTGAACATGCTCATTAGCCTCAAAAATTTAAATTTTCTCTAGAAATTTCATTATCATGAAACATCTTATGCAATGTCATACATATGCTTCATTAATGATTATTAAGATATTAATGAGTTAACAACTGAGTTTTATGTATGGTAATTGAGTATACCAGAATTAAAACTTCCGCTATCTTGTTTTCACTAAAGAAGATTGTTACTAATCAATCCCTTAGTTAATTTTTTCATGTTCTTGAATTTTTGCATTTTAGCAATCAAAGGTGATTGAATAATCTAAGTATACTGATTTGTTGTTGTTATTCTTTATGTGAAAAATGAGGAATTCCTCTGAGGACTGGAATTGATAATCAATATTAAAAAAAAACTTGGATTTGATAGCTTTTCATACCTTAATAACATGTTGTCAATTTACCTTATTTTTAGCTATATGAACTGTAGTCAAAATGATCATTTCTTGATATTACTTACGTCAGTTTTAATTGCCATGTTTTTCTTTCCCTATTACAAAATGAGAGGAAATGTTGAGTGAAAGCTCCTGCTTGCCACTGCTTGTCACCCACCCCCACATTCACATTCTTTGAGTCCTTTCTTTAAGGTGAGGGAAAGTGAGAAAGGAATGCAAATTCTCTTTTAAGGTGATAAATTCTAGCAGTCTGTAAACACAAGTACTCTTAAAAATTATATCATCACTTTGAAGGGTGTCTGCCAGTCAAGGAGGTTAATGCCTTTGTTGCTTTCAGTGGCTGAGAGGCTATCTCTTCTTCCTAGCAGGAAAAGAAAATTGACCTCTTGTTCCCAGTTTCATATGGTATTTTTTTTTTAACCTATATAGGGCCAGTGACCTTGCCAGAAGGATCCAAGTACATGTAAAATCATATTTGACTTGATGATGGATGGCCGGTTACCAGCATACAGGCATCTGTTCTGACAGAGTTGGGGGCTGGGGATAGAGCAGCTACATGTTAATGCAATTTACTCTTGCCTCCAGCTGGCAGGAGTGAAATGTTCAGTTGGTTCTCTTGAAAATGATTGACAGACCTATCATAAAATACAGAAAAAGGACCTGGTCTTATATTTCATGACAGACCTTGGTTTTATTTTTTAAATTTGCTCTACTAGTAAATTGCTTGTCTACGGCTGATTTTCTACTTTGAAGTTTCTCCAGTGAGTTCTATAGGAGACATTTTATTTAAAAAAAAAGATGTCTTTCATTCTCTTGTCCACAGTATGTGGAAATATGTTTATATTTACCAAATTAGTTGTTTCCTGAGTAATAAGGTTTGGCCTCGGTGATTGCATTATAATTTATAAAGGCTTTGTCAAATATTTTAATTCTATAATAGCCTAATTCATATTTTTTCATTTTATTAATAAATGCTGTACCAATATGAAGTTGGAATATATTTGGCTTATAGTTTATATTTGAAGCCTACAAGAAATTACAGAGAAAGTCAATAGTAACAGATTTATCGTTGTTTATATCCATATTAATAATACTGTAACACAAAATTTCAACCAGTATAAAATTCTATCTTAAGCATTAATTCTTATATTTCCATATAGCTAAAATTAATTCTGCAATTCTCATGGCTTATATCTAACTAGTTTAAAAAAGTTCTGGATATTATCCCTTAAATATTTCCCTCTTATTTTTTGGTTTATTTCTTACTGGGGTTGCTCTAATTTATGAAGTTAAAAGAAATATTAGTGGTGAGTTCATCTGCTCTTATCTTACAAACATCGAAGTTAATCTGCTTAAATGTATGTTCAGTGACATAATTAGTAAAAAAAACAGGTATCTTGACTTATCATTAAATTATTTTTTATTTTCAAGATCATCCCTTCATACTTATTTTAGATTACTAGGTATAGAATTTTATTTAATTTAGTTTTGATCTCTGTACTGATTCTCTGGGTTCCATTTCGTTTTGATAGCATTATGCTAGACAATCATGTTGCCATGAAATAACCATTAAGATATATGAGGAAAATTATGGAAAAATTGAGGTATGGACTGAAAGAATACTTACTTCCAATGTGTCTAGGAACTTTTATTTTGGGTTAGCCTTATTTGATAAATATATAAAACATAGAAAACACCTCTAATGTATTGCTAAGAGATTTGCCTTACTGAAAACCTATGACAATTTTTATCCCATAAAGAAACTATGCGATACGATTATCCAATCTCTGATCAAATAACAAAATAAGCAAAATACTGTACCAGATTCAAGGTTATTGACATTTAAATGATGTTAAATGTTAAAATAATTTGAAAGTTTACAGTTCTCTGTGAACTTCTGTTTCCTAGTCTGGAAAGTGGAGAACAGTATGCATACATTTTTGAAATGACATGGAAGGCAAATGAAATTATGAGAGTTGAGTGTTTCACACAATATGTACATACAAGAGTTTGTGAATTTGCATTCCCTTCTCTGCATGATTTCCAGAGAAAATACAGGTGGTCTTGTTAGGTACTGTTTGCCTTGTAACAGGTATAAACAACATTTTCTGGGAGGTGAATCAGTGCTTATTGAGGATTGCCAGAAAAAGAAAACAAAAAGAATTTGTTAGCAGCTTATTCACTAAGGCAACTTTTTGTGGAAGAAAATCATCAGTGAATTGTATACATAGCATTGGTTTGTCTCCTTTCTTCATCTTTCTGTTAGCCACATCTGAAGAGAACCCACCGACCCAGGGGGCCTATTACCTATTAAGAGGCATCCGGTTCCATGGCAGCAGCTACAGTAATTGAGGCATGTAATTTAAGAGCAAATGAGCTTTTAGTGGTTATCTAGCATTCCCAAACCTATCCAATGATGGCAAATCACATGCAGTTTCACTCCTGTGTCTCAATATGTCACTACTAAGCATATTACTGTTTTTTTTTCTTTGCCATTATAATTGGGTGAATAAACTCAATTTCCATTTAATTAATGGAATACCAAAAGATTATAAATGTGTCATCTTTCTGACTAGATTGGAAATTCAGTCATTGGTCTATCCATATTTCAAGTGTGAAGAAAATGTGATGTTATTAGACAAAGCATTCTAATAACACAGCAGTCATTACTTTATGGTAATATATCTCAGTGTGGAAACTGCATATTTTCAAAGGTGCAAATGTTTTGTAAGTCAGGTTGTCAGATTGCTAACAACATCTCCTGGTACATCTGGAAGTCATTTTTTTTCTTAGACTTTTATAGGATTAAATTATATAGGTTAAAAGAACGCATTATTTTTGTAAAAGAATTTATTTTTGTATTTATTTTGTAAAAGATCTGTAATTTTAGAGGTCAAGAATAGAAAAGACTGAAACCATTGCTATGATGCTATAGCACCATGTCAACTCATGCACCTGTCTAGAAATTGACCCCTCCATTCTTCTAAAAATAGCTACCAAATTAAATACTGGAAAATACATAGAAAATTCAAGATTTGATAGAAATAACAAAATTATTAGAATTTGTTTATTCTATTCTGGTTCTTTGAATTTAAATGTCCATGGAGAGTTTTATAATATATTTTAGAATAAGATTATAACTATATAAATTATAAAGAAATATGGTAGAGGCAAGTTTTCTAAGGAAATAAAAGTAAATTACCTCTTGCAAGCTGAGGTGGTTGTGGGTAAGAAAAGGAATAGCAAATAATACCAAACCAGTGTTGGGAGAAAAGTCAGGTTTTAACTTAAAACACAGACTAACAACACTGATGATAGTGATCATGTACTTTCAAAGTTTCCCATTTCAATTTAAACCCATATAATGAGCCTTGAGAACAACTCTGACCACAGGACAGAATATCATTAAGAAAAGTCTGTTTCTACCGGGGAAATTTTCATTCAATGCCCTTGTCCAGTAATTTCTCAACATCAAAAAAAGAAAAACTTGTATGTATTGACCATCTATTAAATATTATGAGTCAGTTGATTCTCACATCAGCCCGACTAGTTAATTACTAATATTCCCCCTTTCACACATGAGGAAGTTGAGCTTCAGAGAAGTTCATTTATTTCACACATCTTTATGCACTTGCTGAACAGGCTAGCACTGGTCTAGGCTCTAGGAATTCATAATGACCAACTCAGAAAAAGTCACTGCTCTCAGGAAAATTATTTCCTGTCAGAGAAAGAAGAGAACACTTAAGTAAAGGCAATTGCGAACAAACAAAAAGCAAAACCCAGTGGCATTCATGCAATACAGGATCTTAAAAGCGGGAGACAACTGAAAATACCTAGGTGATAATTTTAGATTCCTTATCTGGAAGACTTCATGGGGACAAGATTCAAATGGAGGAGCCAATTGTGGGAAGTCAAAAGGACGTACACATCAGGCAAAAGTATGAGTGAGGGCAAAGTTCTGGAGTCTATGCCCTAGTACTCACTGAACAATGGGAAGTGGAATAATAATTGGGGTGAGAGGGGCAACTGAGAGATCACTACAGACTTCAAACAAGAATATTCTAGTTAACCTTTTTATAAGGGAAAAAAGGGAATGGGTTAAGGAAATCATGGATAACTGAGAACAAAACTATATCTCAAATTATATCTCAAATTACTAAATATGGATTTAATAGGAAACTTAAAAAAAGCAACTGTAGGAAAAGTCCACAGAAAGTTTGAAGGGGTTAGATTGATAAAATGTCCCTGAAAGAAGGGGAAAATTATGGATCAACAATAGTATTCTTGAGCAGGAAGACTTCATCAAGGCCTCTGGTTGTGAAACCACTGTCTTTGTCCAACTGTGATATTTCCATTCCTGACAAAAATCTTGCCAAAAACTTTCTCACTGAACACTCCCACCTGGGATTTTGTGGCTGACCAAGCTCTGTCTCTTAGAGACTGAGGAAATTCCGTGCGCCCTTCTGAATTACAATATTTTTTGATGGACTGTTAAATGTCAAACTGGTAAATTACTTTGGGTAAGAATTAATTATATTTATTAATGCAAAGAAATATGACAGATTATAAATAACTTTCTAACATGTATGAAGCACACATTTCTACATGTAGGGATCTAGATTCCTCTCTCAACCATGATTTTACATAACAAAAAAACTTTAGTTTGATATTTTCTTAAGCTCAGATCTTGATAGAGCAACTTTAATCTTCTAGAAAAGGCAGTGGCCATAAAGAGAAAATGACAAAAAGTAAAGCCAAATTTTACTTTAAGATGTATGAAAAAAATCCTTTAACTTAAATTTAATTTGTATTCCTCCAGTCAGATAAGCAAAAATTTAAATTTTAAAACATAATTGTCAACACTATGGGAAAACAGTTATTCACATGTGTGATAGTGGAATTTTGAGTTTCATGGCCTCTCTATGAAAAACTCAAAGTTCCATGTATCTTTTGATGCCATAACTGAGGAAATAATGTTTGGGCTCTTCTTTGGAAGTGGCTGTATCTGTAATATCATACTGCCTGTAATATCAAATGCCTCTTGTTAAATTTTGACTTGTGGAAGGATAAAATCTAAAAGTTTATGGAATATATGAAAGACTAGTCACTGTCATTGTTAGGGAGAGCAATTAACAAACCATTGAGTATCATACCCTATTTACACAGAACAAAAAGTTAATTGCATTTTTGCTGTATTGTCTAAATATTATTACAGACTTTTGTTATATTTGCTCAGGTCTGTCAAAATCATCCAAGCATTTGTAGGAAATCTTTTCCTTTCCATTTTTTAAAGAAGTTGAATAAAATTAATAATTGAATTTTCTGTATTTAATTTTCAATAGCAATGCCTACTACACATGAAACTATATATTTTATTGTTGAATTTAGACTAAGCATTAAATAAAGTAGTTGAATCAGAAAATAATGAAAAGGTAAAGCTCTGGGACTGTAGAAAGTTGCTGTTTGCAGGTGACACTGAAGAAGGGTGCATTCAGGGAGGAAACACCCCTCCCTTGGCAATCTATTTTTGTTTGAGAAGTGAAAAATGTGTACTCCCTCTTTCTCATCTTCCTCATGAACATGTGGAACATAAATATATTTTTTGATTCAGTAAAGAGAATTGTCTTGGTAATATATTGATGTCAATGAATTTTAAAACTATTTCCTTTTCAGGTTAAAAAGAAAGACCATGAAAGGAAATAACTAAATCCTCCATGTATATCTTCATTGACAGCTGATAATTAGTGTGCAGCTTAGCAATAATAATTAGTTCCCTCTTGAGAAAATTTCCGGATGAACTCTGAGTTGGTGTATATCTGTTAGTCTTGTTTCTTTGTCCACTCCCTCCCCCAAGTAATTCATGTTATTTTTAGGAAGAAGTCAAGATGCTCTCTCTCCTTTTAACTAAAGTCAGCACTGTCCCTTATTTGCAATGTGTTTTCTAGAGATTACCTGTGATTAGAGTTTCTTTTGTCCCCCTCTTCCTGTATGTTCTGATTCCTTCATCTAGGCAGCTTGAAGCAATGCAAAGGGATAAAGAATTTAGCCGTTGCTTGGTAAATATACCAAATCCATGAACTATAATTTGGAGCTAAAATCATTAGTGTGACTCCAGAATTAGAGAGGAAAAAGTAAGGGAACAAAGCTTTCATGAGTTTTTTGTGCCTTTAGAAACACCAGATATTTCCAATATATTTTATAACTCCACAGCGAATTAAGCAAAAAACATTCAATTTTTTAAAAAGATACATGAAACAAAAGTTATAAATTGATATCTCAAAACAACATAAACATTTCTGTATTTTATAGTTTATTACATACAACTAAGGCAATTTAAATTAAAATTCATGCTAACCTGAATTTTCCTGTTGCTGTTGAATTATTTTGAATTCCATCATCCAACTATAAATGCTGAAAATAATTTTCATTATATCTGTTTTATACAGGAAAAAAAAAGCATTCAATGTTGATTCTGTAAAAAGTCCTATATGGATTATGGAGTCAATGTTAACAAGGAACAAGCTTTTGCCAAATATCAGATTTTTGTTTTGTGACTCTGGGGACCAGATGGGGACCAGAATGACTAAGCATTTAGTTCATAATGGAGACAAACACCCATCACACATGCATAGTAAATAGTAAAGTGCTTCAGTCAATTTCTCTTATTTAAACTTTCACACCTACATGGACCAAATAATCTTCACTATGCTCAGTTATGCAAAACTCTTTTTTGCATCTGGAAAATGGAGTTAGAAGAAGTTCTTGCCTCATGGAGGAACTGCACTGAATAAATGAGGTAATAAGTGAGGTAATAAATGTCAATCCCTTAGACAGTACACCATGCATAACTATTCAATAGATGTTAATGTACTTTTATTACTACCATGGAAATAAGGGTTTAGAGGAACAGCATAAATATGGGGAAATTTGTTTTTATAAAACATGGAGGCACCATCTCACCCCTTCCCTTTCTATGTATAAGTTGTAATTTTAATTTTAAGAAATACATGCTCACTAGGAAAAAATATATAATATATAAATGTCATAGTGGCCATTAGAAGAGTCCTAATAGCAGCACTCTGATGCTCATTTTCTCCTGTTACTGCAATTTTTAAAAATACTGCTTAAAATGGTGTTTACATTTTCATTTATTTGAATATTTAATAAAGTTGAATTCTTTTAAGGTGAGTTTTTGTTTTATATGGCCTGTCTCTTTACGGAACAAATATGATATTTTTTCCTCTTTCTTTAAAATAGTTTCCAATGTATTGACAGAAAAATTTATTTCCATAATAATTACTTACTGTAAATACTTGCTTCATTTTCCCCATAATAATTATGTTTCTGCCTACTTTTTAAACTGGTAATCCCATGGCTTACCTAACTGTATTGTTTTTATCTTACTAGTTGCTTATATGTTTGCAGTGCTATTTTTATAAATAAGGCAAACTTTAAATTTCCAGAAATTCTTATTGATGAAGTAGATAAATAGCTCCCCATTCCAATAGAGATCAGAAGTGGAAGTCTTCTCTGTGCAGACAGTAAGGCTTATTTTTTTGTGTATGAGTGACTAACAATTTCGTTATTATCAGCAAGGATAGCTCAAGACCATTTACTGGAAACCCGCCCCCACTTTTTTTTTGATAGATGCTCTTCAAAATTTAATAACATTATATTGAGCATCTATAAATAGACTTATTCAGTCTACTGAGAATAGATTGTAGTGAGCGTATATTACTATGACTTTTTTTTTTTGTAAATAAAGATAAACAGAATAGATGTGTTTGGAGATTGATGCATATGCTTCATAGTGATTGTTCTGATCCCACATAATTGTAGGAATCACATATTTACTACATGACTTCCATGTTTTGCCAAGGATGGTAATTGATCCCAGAGCAGCCAATTAAGAGAAAGTCAGCAATCTGAACTCTGAGCACTGGTTGAGTAAATTTAGTTCCTTTTCTGGATAGTTTGAATTGAGAAATACACTAACAGTTGTCAGAAAACATGGAGTGGGAGCTGGAAAGTCCCACACAATTTGGGACTGGAACAAACTAAGCAAACTAATGAATAAACCTTTTCAAATCAGTATAGTGAGTAGTGGCTTTAAAAGAAGCAAGAAGCAAAAATGTGCCAACATCTGAGAGGTAAATTGCCTTTTGCTTCTGTTAGTTTTCTGTTTATCATGAGACCCAGTTTTCTGTCTTTAGATCTGCATTTTCCTGATTAATCTAAACTCTGTAATAGATTAATTACAATAATTAATGTCCTCACTAACATTGCCTCCTATGGCTATAAAGTCACTTTTGGTAGCTCATACTTTGCTAAGAATTAGTTGGCTCCAAAATTCCTTATAACTTAAAAAATTATCTGGGCCTATGATATTAAATAGGTTAAAAGTTACATGTGGTTATTTTCACTTCTCCACTTCAATCAAGCCTAATTAAATAGGGGGCGTGAAATCTTTAAGCTTGTTCATTGACCACTCCCTTCATTTGTTAGCTTTGAAAAGTTTCTGCATTGTATTTTTTTTATAAAAATGTAAAATGTCTGAATGTTGGGTTTATTTATTTTGTACATAGTTTTATAGCCTCCAAGTTCAGAATTGCCATTTAGTCAAAAAGTTAAAAATTTTGAAGGTGGGAGGATGCTTCACATGTGAATACAATCTAATTATGTGGATTGTTACTCATATTATTAACAGCAAATTCATTAGTAGAACAGGTCCTCCTGATTCTCAGTCTAGAGTACTTTCTCTTTTGATATAGTCATTATGCTTTATTTCTTGTGGTTTTATAATTTGAGTGATTTATTATTGTGATAGTGTATACTTGTAGGATAGTCATTATATCTTTGAGCACTAGCTACTCCATCCATTATTAAAGGATAATAGTAATTTAAGCTATTACCCTGTGGTTGTTTGCTATGGGGAAAGAGAGATAAAGCACATAAAAAGGATCACTAAAAATATTAACATGCTTTTAGGTACATTTCCATTCTTTTCCTTTGCATCTTTCAAACTATGTTGCCACAGGAACATGAATACATTTTGCTAATCTTATAGAATAGATATGGCTATGGTGGCAGAAAGATGGGTGAGATTCAAAGTTCATATATCAGAATAAATGAGATTGATGAGTTAGCTATTAGTCTCTATTATTATTGTTATTATTGACAAATACTTTATAAGCAGTAAGTTTAGGAAAAATTGGAAAGTCACAAAACAAGTAGAAATTCATTTTTTTTCTATGTGTATATAGAGATGATGAATCCCAATAACCTCTTTGGAAAACAGGCACCTAATCTCAGATGGAATCCATCCATAAAGTATTCCTCTTACTAGTTGGGCTTTTACTCTTTCCAGTTCAAACATTTAAATATTGGAAGAGGTTTCATCAAATGTAACACACTTTAGGATAGGACTTTCCATATTTGAATCCTTTCATGATTTTCCCTTATTTTGCAGAAAACTCAGTCCCCAAGCATTCCACCTTTGTATGTGTGATAACACTACCATTTAGCGATCTGTTAATTATAGTTCATGAATAATCATTCTTTGATCACTTGCATCTTTTCACTGGTAATGATTTCATTGTGGGGAATTTTCACAATTATAAAGAATAACTTGGGGAATTTTCACAATTATAAAGAATAATTGATATCATTTCTAAAAAAAAGTCCAATTACCAGCCTTTTTATAAGACAATTAATGGTTATAAAGGAATATAGAAATGGCTATACAGTTGATCTGTATTTTTGTCAAGATGTTGGAGTCCTAAAATTGGTATATCTTTCTATTTGTGAATGCCTATTGAGAAAAACAATATGTCTATTTTGATAAAATTGCTAAGTTGGAAAAACTATTCTCCAGGATTAAAAACCCAGTTATCTATACTTTGTTTTCTTCTTCCCTAAATAAAACTACTGATTCATTCTTTTTGTCCCTCAAAATGTGTTCCTAGTTCCTTCCTTGGGTGAATAAATAGCTCAATATCACAGGTTTTGCCTTTTAATTGATATTTTGATTTTAGCATTATTGCTTATTTAAGCTAAAGATTTAAATTTTATCCACAAAATACCTGGCATCAGCAGTTTCAGAGTAGAAACGCAAATGAGTACATCCTTAGTATCGGAGAGAAGATACTTTATTTCTTCTTCACCAGAAGCAGAAGGTGCAAGGGTGGGCAAAATTCTATAGGTTTGTCACATTTCATTCTGGGTCTGGATTTTAGAATTCTAGTCACCAGCCACCACATTTTCTGTCAGAGGCACTAGACATGGGCCTTTGGAAAATTAAGTATTCTTATAACTTGCCAATACTTCCCAAGAAATCTCTTAAGCAAATTCTTCAGGATACAGGGTTTAGTCTTGGCAGCAATATTCTCTCATTATTGAAGACTCTCAAATATCATTTAACAATGTTAGGTAGCCGTATGCAATGAAATGTCTGAAACAAGCAACTACCCATACATGACCAGATTCTAACTTCCTAATATATATTAACCTTAACAAATAATTTGTAATTTTTGATATAAGGATGAATATAAGTATAGTAGCCAAAATCACAATGATAGAAAGTTCATCTCAGCCACTTTCTCATCCTTATTATACTATCCCACCTTTTTCTACATTGTATTAGCAACTATGATAACTTTCAAACTCAGGTTGTTTGATTTTGTATGTAGTTTTAAAACCAGATTCAAGTAGATTTTTTTTTGGGGGGGGGACAAGAGTGGGGGACTGGAAGGAAGCTATGTTTGGTGTTCATGTGGAATGACATGGAAATACTGTTGGAATATTTAAAGTAGATTTTGAATTTTCATTATGCAGAGAGATGTGATAAAATGACTTTTCTACATAGCACTTTGCAATGTACATTGTGAAGGACTCTTTTTGTATTTAAAAATGTAGAATATTTACCTAAAAAATTGATTTGAATTGAGGTTTTAAAAGGTTTTAATTTATGTGCATTGGCATTTATTCTCAGTTGCGCTATATATTTTTAACCTTTTTGAATAAGAAATTGTAGTCTTTATATTATGATAAAATGAATGTTAATTGCACAGTTCTAGTAGAACCATGAGAAAAGTGTTTTAAAGATATTTCTATTTAATCCTATTTTTATTGTAAATTTCCTATTACATTTCAGAGCTCTTGGATCTAAACAGAACATCAATATTTCATAGTCCTTTTGGGTTTCTTGATCTCCATACAATGCTACTGGATGAATATCAAGAGAGACTCTTCGTGGGAGGCAAGGATCTTGTGTATTCACTCAGCTTGGAACAAATCAGCAATGGCTATAGAGAGGTACAGAAATATTAAACTATTTCAGGAGGGAAAGAAAAGAGATGAGGGATAGTTCTTTTTGCATGGGTGTTACTTGGGTTATTTTTTTAAACCTAAATGACAATTTTATTGAAAGAAATATGATCATTATTAAAAATTAAATAATTTAAATAAAAGTTTATGAATCATTGTGAATGACTATTCTAGACACCACTCATCTCTGTATTCCCAGAAGACTTCTGATTGGTATATTTGGCATCCCTCTTCTATGACAGATCTGTCACCACACCCAATATCTTTAGACCTAGGTATGTATAACATGAATGATAGCAATCCCTCTGGAATATTTTTTTTTTTTTGCTGTATATTCCAAGCATGAAGAAATATGGATATGACATTAATATAACTAACTCATATAGTCCCATTGGTAATAGCTCTATTTCAGGTGGATGCTCTTTAAACCTGGTGGCTTAAAGTATAATATTACAATAGACATGTGTAACGTTTTCCAGGAAAAGGTTTTTTCTAACATTTTCTAACATTTTCCGGGAAAAGGTTAACTATGATAAGAATAAAAATAGTTGTAATCTATGCTTATACAGTATCAAATTGAGCTATTTTTTTCAGACCCATATCAACCTTACTCAAAATATGCAGGAATATTTAGGTCATAGTATTTCTTGGCATAAATCTATATATTATATAGTGCATTTTCTTTATGATTTATTTTTATTTCTCAAAATGATCAAAGACCATATATTTAAAAATTATCCCAAAATATACAGTGAAAAACAGTATTTCTATATCCCTACCAGTTCTCAATTGCTAGAGGGAATTATATTAAATATGTTTATTATTTCTGCCGTTTCACCTCCATATTTATAAATAACATTGTGTGCTATCATTCCTTGATTTGTTCATTTAAACTATTTGTTAATGTTTAGGAAGAGAGGATTTTAGCTTTTTAACTGCAATACCATATTTAAATTATCTGTGTGTCATATTTCATCCGCTTCATATTTCAATCATCTGCTTTCTTTCTTCCCAATATAGCTGTATCACAGTTTTAAGTTACGTAATATCTATTTTCATTATAAGTTTTAACATATTAGTCAGTATTTCACTACTATATTAAAATAAGATCTAAGAAACATATCACACTTTTATTTTGCAGTTTTGTTGTTTTCCCTGATATTAAATAACATCCCATTTTCCTATTTGCTTAGATTTTTATATTACTTCCACTACTCTCTCACCAAATTCTCTGTTGAGTTCTTATATTCTTTGTATAGTATAGTATGTTGGTTTTCATCAGTTCTAGGTTTTTGGTTTTGAAATTGCAGCTATATTCCTAACTTTGTTTTCATCTGGGAGCTTAATTTTATTATCTCCTTCATTTTCCACTTACATAAAAAACCTAAGTCTTCCTTCACATTTAGTCTGACATTTTACTGAAACATGCCTTCTATTAGCATTTGGGGGGGTCTTATTTTATTTTACTAGCATTTTGGAGAAGACTCAAAAGCATACATTTTGTGTCTTGCATGTTTAAAACTAATAATATTGAAACTTCACACCAAATTGATAGATATAATAGTCTAGAATGAAAAGCATTTGCTTCAGTATTTTGACAATATTTTCCCATTGTCATTGGGATAGCAGTTGAGAAATTATTCTAATTTCAAATTTTTCTGCATGCACTTTTCCTGGCTACCCTACCCTTAATCCTCAACTCATGCCATTCTGTGTTTTCATATTTTCTCAGATTTCTTTTCTATATGATATTATGGGTCAAATGACCTTTTATTTTCCAATTTCCTCTTGTATTTCTAGGATTCCTATAAGTCAGTTTTCTTAAAATCAATTATCCAACCTTACTGTTTGTTTATTACAGACTTTGAAACATTAATATTCAAACTCTTCTCATTTTCAGAGGGCCCCTGGGCTTCTAAGTCCTGAGGATTTCTGAAGGTCTTTTTCAAGAATCTATTTGCTTATTGACTTTCTTCACCTTGTGGACATATTTAAGTTTTTCTAGTGTGCAAAGCCAGTTAACTCTGCCTATATGTTCTAAAATGTTCTGGTCCTTCTTGTGCACCTTGAATCAAGATATCTTTGTCCTTTTTGAATTACATCTTTTAACTAACATTTTAGTACTTGCAGGGTAGAATGGAAGCACACACTGTGGTTCACACTCATGTTTTTTCTGTTATCTTTGATTTTATTTTATCTATGGTCCTCAAAAAGAGATAAATTCTCCATATATATAATTATGTGATATGTATTTATACCTATGTACATACATATGCACAGATCTCTAAGACTTTTATGATTAATCACTCTTTGGATGGTCTTTTTCTCACTATCTATGGTGAGAAAAAAGGTCTTTTCTTTTTCTTTCAAGTCATCTACATAGTGCTGATTTCCTGTGAAGGGATATCAAAGTTATAAGTCATAAGTACTTGGGCTGTGAGCTAAAATCCCCATCCAATTTAGATGCTGCCCTAGCATTGAAGTATTGTTCATAAAAAGATGACTATATTTGGAGAGAGAGCCTTTAAAGGAGTGGTTAATGTATAATAGTCCTTTAGACTCAACCTTAATTCAACCTGGAAGTTGTCCTTATAAAGAAAGAAATTTTAAAATAAGAGGAACTTAGGGGATCACTCCCACTGAGGAAAAATTGTGTAATGACACAGGTAGAAGGCCAGAAATTAAACTGAATAATTGTCCTGCATTCAAAGCTACATCATCATTTTGTGGGGGCTGAAATGTATACAATCTGGTGGATGTCTTCAGAAAATATAATTGACTAATTCAAACATAAATTTTAAAATTGCTAGGTCATGCAAGGGCCAGATGCCTGCCACGGGTCCTGAGGCGAGGTGACTTCACCCCTCTTGCATTTTTTATTTTGTACTTTCCCTGCTTGTTTCAATGGAATGATCAGCAATAAAACTCTAAATAGACTGTTTGTGTTTTCAATAACAGCAGAGTTTGACTGAGGTCTGTTTCATAGACATTCTGTTTAAAGGAATGGGCTTAAGGATGAAGATCAGTGTGCAGTTCCCCAGGTTCTGAAGAAGTAATGATGTGTCGATGTGTCTCTTTGAATGAAGGTTTTCTTCTTGCTTTTCTGCATTCTGATATCTCAATTATTCCACGTTATTATATTTTTAATCTCTGCCACTTTGCTGTTTCTTGCTCTAGGCTTGTCAACCTTAGTAACATTTCTAGTTTGAATAAGTTAAACTGGGAGGAGTGTGTACTTTGCTATGTAAGATGCTTAACTGATCTCTGGTTTCTCTCAGATGTCAGTGGGATTCTCTCCCCACCCAGTCATGACCATCAAAAAGTTTCCAGGCATTGCAGATACCCTGGGAGACAAAATTGTTGTCAGTCAAACCGCTAAATGTAGCCCACTCTATAAGAAGAATGCAGATCCTTCTATATAAAGAGAAAAAAATCCCTCTAAAGTTTAGTGATACTACTTCCTTTGGAATCAACTAACTTTACAGTGTACTCAAACCCCATTTATCTACATTCTCACTATTAATTTATTTATTGGCTTTCAGTAGCTCTTATCATGGACTATTTCATACTTAAAAAGATAAAAACAATGCAAATACATTATAAATATAATAAAAATATTATATGTAATAATATTAATACTTAGGAACTCACTACACAAACCAACAATTAAAAAAAAAATCACCAATCCATTGTAGATATACCTTTGCCTGTTCCTTCTTTCTCCCTCATGCTTCTTGTGACATAAAGAAATTACTGTTCTAGAGCTTATGTTCATTTTTCTTTTTTTGTTTTTATTTTCAAAAAATGTGTTGTTATTACCAGAATTTCCTTTTACCAGGTATTGATTAGTGTTAATTGTTTTGAGATATGTAAAAATAATATACAATAGTATATTGTCATTTTCTAGAATTGCTTTTTCTTTTGTTTCATCTTAATATATTTCCTAGATTCATTAATGTTACTTGTAACTGCATTTTATTTAGTACAAAGCTAGATTTGTGAATTAGGGGCACATATTAGATTTTTAGGTTAAATTTTCTTTCTGCATTTATAATATGAGGCAAATTCCTTAACTCTTTTATGCCCCTGTTTCCTCATTTGTGAAGGAGGAAATATTAGTCCTCTCTAAGGATAAAAATTAAAGGATTGAGAATTATGCTTGGTACACATGTATAAACTCTTTTCAACTTGACAAATCTGCAATATGTACCATCATATGAAGTCATCAAACAAATCCCTTCCCCTAATCCACTCCTTCTGTGTGACTTTTTTGCCTTTTTCCTTGTTACAGTTGAGTACTTTTCTCCTTTTATGAAATACACTCCTACACATGTTATTCATCCCAGCCTATTAACTTTTCTTAAGATTAACTATCTTCTATCTTTGCTATATCATTTCCCTTCTGTTTCTACAAAATCATAAACAAATATGGTTGTGTAGGATTTCTTAATATTTTTGTGTATCATGGATCCATTTGCAATTCAGGTAAAGGCTATAAACTTTTAATACATTAAATACATAGTATTATAAAATAAAATATTGAAAAAAGTTATCAAAATATAAATATATTGAATTCAGGTATGATAACAGGAAAGTAACAGTTTGTAATATGAAAACACATAACTTTATTACTAACATATTAAATAAGAAAAACTAATAATAAATATCATAATTTCAAACTAATGGTGAGTGTTGGTATTTTATGAAAGCTGCAATAACTCTAACATAGTATTCAAAATGCCTGCTATTTTGCAAGTAATTAGTCAACAGATGCTCTTAATAATATTTGGGTTTTGTCTACATTTATATAGTTGTAATGCTGAATTATAGATTCTAGGTTAATGCAAATAATGGTGTTTTTTGTTGTTGTTGTTTTTCTGATTGAAGTGGGTACATTCCCTGAATTCTTTTTTCAAGTCACTGTTAACATCTGATCCATAATTCATGTCTTATAAAGAATTTTAAAAATTTTAAGTGAATATAAACATAAATTTCTCAGAATGGACAAGTTTACAGACTCTCATAATCTACTTGTTTACCTTTTCAATTTAATCTCCATTTGTTCACACCTACATGTTACCAATAAATCACTTTTATTAGGACTCTTTTCCCCAGCAATCCCGGGATATACTTGACATACATCATTGTGTAGGTTTAAGGTGTACAATGTGTTGATGTGATACATTTATAAATTGTGAAATGATTACCACCATGGTGTTAGCTAACACATCTGTCATACCACCTGATCACTATTTCTTTTTTTTGTCATGAGAACATTTAGTATCTTCTTTTAGCAGCTTTCAAGTATAATTAGTGATGAATACCAACTCATACATTAGGTCCCAAGAACTGATTCATCTTCTCACTGGAAGTTTATACACTTAGATCAATATCTCCCCATTCCTCTGACAACCTACCTCTGATAACCATTTTTCTACTCTCTGTAAATTTGGTAGCTTATTATTTGACTTCTCTGTCTGACTTCTCTGTCTGACTTCTCTGTCATAACTGCCAGCCATTTCATTTAGCAATATGCCCTAAAGTTTCATTCAAGTTGTCACAAATGGCAGGGTTTCCTTCTATCTCATAGGTAAATGATATTACTTTATATATGTTTATATACTCTTTGTTCATTCATTCCTTGACAGAAGTTTAGGTTGCTTCCATATGTTGACTACTGTGAATAATGCTGCAATGAATATGGGAATACAGATGTCTCCAAGATTTTATTTTCATTTGCTTTGAACATAAACTTAGTAGTGAGTTGCTTGGATCACTTCATAGTTCTTATTTTAATTTCTTGAAGAACTTCCATACTGTTTTCTGTAGTGACTCAACCAATTTATATGCTCACCAGAAGTGTATAGGGCTTCTGTTTTCTCCACATCTTTGTCAACACTTGTTAACTTTTGACTTTTCAATAGTAAACTTTCTAACAAGTATGAAATAATATTTCACTGTGGTTTAGATTCTCATTTCCCTGAAAATTAGTTAGGTCAAGCACCTCTGATTACCCTGTAAGACCTCCTCATCCTTTGCATGCTCTTTTCCTCAAATAGTTTTCAAATGTGCTGGTCCTTCTCTTCCTCCTCCTTTCTTCATCATCTTCTTCATCTCAGATATTTCCTCACCCCACCCATTAAATTTGATTTGGAGAAAGTTTACCTACCTTGTTCTTATCATTTGGTGTGATGTTGATTTTCATATTGTATTAAAATTTGTTGTTTACTCTCAGTCTACTTGATAAGGTAACTCCTTAAGAGTAGTTACTATGTTGTGTTTATCTTTGAATATGTAAGCACCTAAAGGATATAGAAACTGAAGGACTGAAAGTATTTCTGTTGCTAATGCAGACATCATCCTGTAGCCAATAAATCTATTCTTTTCAATTCTGAGAATTAAAGACAATGTCTAATTTCCCCAAGATCGCTATCATAAGTGGTAGTGTTATAGACTGTGACTGTAGCCGCAGATACAGGTGTCATTTTCCTCACCTCATTTCTATACTGCCAAATCTCAGACACTTTGGATTATAATTGCCAGTATGCCATGTGCCTGACTCACTGAATAGGGATATCCTGGAAGGAAGGAAAGCGCAAAGTCCTGTGTATATTTAAGGTGAACAGAGTGAAAGGAGAGACAACTTTTATGAGAATAAATTGTTATTGTTCTTCTAGAACAGTTCCTGGAACATAGTAAGTATCATCTAAATACTTGCTTTCAGGTTTACTATCTAAACTAAATAGATAGCCAGCATATTATTCTAATGTTCTGCCCTTGTTAATTAAGGTGTAAGAGCGCTCATATTTTTTAGGGACTATTAAACTAAGTTATAGAAAACATTTATGGTGATATCAAAATTATGCAGAAATGAATAAAACAGCACCTTCCTTAAAATATTTATAATATAATGAAAAATATATGTGTACATTTGTCATAGCACACTTTGAATGGGAAATATAAGAAACATTCAAATAAAATACTAAGAAAGTAAATAAAAAGTATAGGAGTAGGCATTTCTAGAGGAAATATAAACTGAATTTAAATAATAGTTGAAATTTTGATTCACACAAACTGATGAGGGGAACCGAGTAAATAGGGAAAAGGAAATACAGAAATTTCAGAGTAGTTGAAATAATGACTAATATCTTGGCTGAAGTAGATAGATGTCTTAGGCATTTGGATAGGAACAGAACACAATAAGAGTTAAGGGAAAAATTGTGGTTGAAAATAGATCATGACAAAAAGTGACTGCTATGATGTTGAAACTTATTCTAACAGTAAAGTAGTCAGTGGGGGATTCTGACTATATGCATAACATAATCTGGATGGTGGTTTCATTTGATTATTTTAGCAGCTGCCTGTTGGATAAATGGAAGAAAGAGGAGAGGTGGGTCATGAAGTCAGGAAGTAAGAGAATGGAAAAACCCAGAGCCTATGCTCTATCCACTGTATCACTTCATTATAAAGCATGTTACTGTTTTGGTGTGAACTTCATGTCTACCAACTTGGTCTTCAGTGTGACATTAGTTCTGCCTTTTGTTATGAAGTGTTTCTTTCCCTCATTTCTTATTCTAATTTCATTAATGCACTTTACTTTGCTAATGCTTTTAACTAGCATAAATAATAATTATTAGTGACCATAGTGGAAGCAAGGACACACATATTAAAATGAACTGTATCCCACTTGTTTAAATATGGCATAGATTGAGAACCCCAAGAAGCTTCAGTATTCAACTGTAAATAAGAGATTAACTTCTCTGTGGTCAGTTTGTAGGTCCTTACAATCTTTACATTGTACATAAAGTTGAACATTACTAAGGCTTCCTAAAAACAAATCAAAATTATTCTCTGTAAGATAACATTACTAATTTAAGGTATACATTTTTTTTTATTCGATGAAGAAACTAAAGTGTGCATATTTATTTAAACTTAAAATTGAACTTTATAGAATGTTCCATATTGATAATAAATTTTCAGTTTAGCAAACTTTAATCCACAGTTGTTGTCTCTAAATTTCCAAATTGTTTCCTGAAACTTATTTTTAAGCAAAAACATACCACTTAATTGGATATCATAAATATGATTATAGTAAAAAAGTATAAATCTAGTTATCTACTGGTGACAAATATAATGCTCTGTATGTATATATATATATATATATTCTTCATATAGTAAATTTTATTACATCAAAGGTGATCAAAATTCTTGTTAGAAATTAATTTTTGAGTGAAAAGTTATTAAACACAATTTGCATTTAAATGGCAGATATTTATTCACATAAAAGCAGTGGAGTAAATTTTGTTCAATATAAAAGAGATTGTAGAGGTCAATAATGCACATGTAACAATATTGTAGTTTAAATGTTTTAGAGTATAAACATATAAAGTGCAATCTTTATATTCCAAAAGGTGATAATTCTGACATTTTAACTACCTGAATGACAGTCATTATAACTATAATTGAATGTGAAGTCACAAAGACTAAGAATAATATGTATCATGTTAAAAAGTTACATTCATGAACCATTAAAACTCCTTTAATATGATGTTTTGAAAATACATTTTCTTGCTTTTAATAGTATTTATAGGACATATAATTAAGATAGATATTTTGATGTATATTTTTGCTATACCTAAATGTAAAGTGTAAAATAAATCTAAAAGATATTTTTCATTACAATAAGAATTAGGAAGACCAGTTTACTAAATGTCCCAAAACAGTAGAATGAATGAAAAAGATGTGGTATATATACACAATGGAATATTACTCATCAATTAAAAATGAAAAATTTGATGGATTTATGGTAACATGGATATACCTAGAAGAAATAGTATTAGTAGAAATGAGTCAGAAGGAGAAAGACAGAAACCAAATGGTTTCACTGATACAAATGAACAACCAAATGAAAGTACACAGTGGGGTGGAGGGAAGACCAGCTGGAGCGGTTAGGGAGGGGAGGAGGTGGGTGACCCCCGGGCATCAAAATGATATGAAATATATATATATATATAATTTATAAAAAAAGAATTAGGAAGAGAACAGTAGCTGAAGTTATAGTGTTTAGATACTTCATTGTATTTTATTAAAAGAGATGAATTAACTGATTGCTTTATTTTTAAAATAAATAAAGAAATAATCTTTAATAAATTGCTTATTTTTATTTGTTTTTATGCCTTTCAATCTGAATGTCATAACATCTTGTAACAATAAGATAATAACTCTTTAATCCTGGTATAATTATTAGATGCAGTAGGGAGTCTATGGAAAAAATTCTTTCTAATAACATTTTTATTTTTTCTACTTTCAAGTATGCAAGTATAATTAATGGTCTGCTAATTTGTATTGCAACAATTAAATTATATTGTAGTAATATTGTAATGTGTATTTAACTTTTTGCTTTTTGATGTCTTTTTTGGTACAGAAATTTGAAAATAGCTTTAAACTCTTTCTTAACTGCCTTTAAAACAGTTTTATGCAGAACAAATAGCTTAATTTTATGGTTTTTTTGTTGTTGTTGTTGTTGATATTTAATCCTAGAGTGGAGCCAAGACACCCTGATTGCCAAAACAAATGAAAACTATTTCCCTCACATTCTTGGCGGATCATTTGTATGTGATGGCTTTAAATAACTAATTTCCAGTGAGGTCTTTTTTCATGAGATCTTTTCTCACTTGAGTGTGAATATTTAATATAGCCCCAAATCTCTAAAGTTTGTTTGAGAAAACCAAGCAAAATTAATCTATTTTCCCTTTGAGGAGGTTATATATGTTGAAATTTACGGTGTCATGCATTCATAATTTAATTTTCTGTCCTTTTTCCTTCTATCTACACAGAGTGATCTGACTAAAATACAATCCCCTACTCTTAGAAGTTCTCTTTTACACCCTAGATTATTCCTAGCATCCTACAGGATGCTAGAGAATGTTAGAGAATTTTCATGTGAATTGTCTTACCTTTTAATTTCTCCATACTACTTTAGTAGATTGACTTTACAATGAATGTGACAGAGATTTGTTGATACAAACTTGTTGATACTGAATAAGCAGTGACTATGTTTAAGACACTGTGCCAGGTAGTTATTGCTAGGGATATAGAAATAAGCCACAGTCTTGCTCTCTATAACTTATAGCCTCATAAGGAAGTTAAAGTTAAATACACAAATCATTATAGTCCTAGGTTGAGAAAGTAAAAAGAGCATCAAAGGAGAAATATTATCTCTTGGAAAAAATATCATGAAAAGATTTGTTGTGAAATTGTAAGGTGTGCCTGAAAGAAGATTTTTTCATTCTTGAACATAGTTAGGTTCACTGTTAGAAACAGGCATATTCTAACAATGCTAGAAAAGCTTTTTACTATCTTCAACACCACATAATACATTATCTTTTGTTTGTGTCCAGAACTGTGAAGGGTGTGAAATTTCACCTTGCATTCAAGACAAGTTATATAGATGCTGTGACAGTTTTATAGATGTTGTCTGAGACATGAGACTTCTGGGTTAGATACAAAAGAGTCTATTACAGCACAGCAGGTAGCATGAGCCTCATGTTTCCCTTAGAGTCTTTGCTCCCCAGGTCACTTTGTGGGTGACATATAGTAGCCCAGGTCGATGCTGCAGACACAAAGAATTAAGTGTTACATGTGATGAAATTCAAACTTAGAAAACTCAATCTCATAAGGGATCTGCAAGCAAAGCTGTCCAAACGTTGCCAAAAGGAGACCTTATCTTGATTATTCTGATTGGGAAATCAATCTTCCATTTTCCTTTGAGGGAGGTTCTTTATATTTCCTAAAGCTATGGGAAACATAGAATGGCACAAAAGCTATCAACAGATAAGTATAAATGCTATAGAGAATCACCTTCGCTCACCACTCACCCAAACGGTTTTTAAATAGTCACCAAAATAATCTCTATCGAGCAATGATTTAGGGGAATAGAATGCGAAACTGTTTTACTGGCCTACATGGTAGTTAGTTCAGCATAGAAAAGCAGAACTGGGCATATTTTTCCAAAGAATTGTTGAGTTACTAATGCATAGAAATTGTGGAAATACAGTGTAAAGAAGTTGGTATTTTACATAATGAAGAAAAATGAATAAGGAATGCTAATATTTTAAAATCCCTGCATCTCATCAGTTAAATGTGTTAAGAATTATTATTCTGAATTACAGATGAGATGTAATTGCTATAATTTATTCATAGCAATAGGGAATGAAAATCCAACTCTAGCTGATGCTAAAATGAATTTTATTTTGTTACATATATAAAAAATTCATATTGATTCACATGTATACACACATGTTATATCATATCCTTTTGAATAATTTATGCATCCACAGTAAAATCACAACTTTAAAACCAAACTGAATCTCAAGTTAGAGTGGATTTTATAAATCATCTGAGAAAATCTATCTCTTGGTACAAGAATTTTTTCCCAAATAATGAATTTGTAAAGTTTATCAATTCTGCAGCTTCACTTCCAATATCCTTACTCTAATATAGTGTTAGTAACTCTCTTCTGGAAGATGCAAAGCTGCAACCAAACCTGACATTGATGTATTTTTGCACTTTCTTTCCTGAATTATACATGATTCAGTGATGGGGTGATTCATTGTGATAATCAAGAGCATTGGTTATAAGGTTTTATCTGTTTGCTTTTCACTTTTGGTTTACTTTCCTTTATACCCCTATTTTTTTCTTAGTCTTTTTTTCTGCATCACAACAAAAACTCATGTGTTATCATTTAAAACTTTAAAAACAAGTGTGGCTTTTTAACTATACTTTATTGTCCTGTACCTTAGCAGAGTAAATCACTGTTCAAATGCATTTAGAAATAAGCCTTTTTGAACTAAAAATTAATAGCAAACTAGGATTTTTATCCAGTGTTTCATATTTTCATCTAATTTAATGTCTTTACTTTGCTTATTAAATCTTGCTAAGAATGATTGACATCAGTAAATTATACTGTGCTTTGATTTGAGTCATGAAAAAATTTAAAAAATAACTTTATGTACCGTGTTATGAAAACAAGAGACTGATGAAGAGCATTATAGAAACTTTCTTGGGGATCATTAAACCAAAAAAACAATTCCAAAATAATTATTTATATCTATAATTCAACCCATAGAATGACCTACTATGATAATAATTTTAATCATATCAAGATCATCATTGTCAGGCGCAATCACAGACCAGACTGGACTGGGCTCATGTTGTAAAATAAGGAACATCTCATTTTATTACCTTATCTGTCCCCAGAAAACTGGAGATAAGATGGGCGTAAATACCTCTGAGCAGTGATGGCATAGCCATTCCTCCAATGTTTACCTAAAATAAATTCCTTAAAAAAAATAGCAACCGATTTGTAAGTAATTCCTGTGCCCCCAATTACCTCACAAAAACCGGTACATTAACCAATTTTATTATACCCCCACCGTTTGCCTTCCTTTAAAATTCATTGTAACTTGTGCTCTGTTCTTTATAAATAACCCTTTCTTTGTTTAATAAATTGTCATCTGGTCCATCACTTCTAGTCAATCCTTAGCTGTTGTAGATAAGCCATCTCTCTTGTTGTCCTTTCTTGTACCCTGTGCTCGACTCTCAACAATCATAATAAAATGCTCTTGTCACCATTATTTTTAAAGTCCCAATATTATTGGTGGGTAAGGAATGTACTTATGTACATAATATGTGATCTAAATGATAATTTTCTCTACTTCTAGCACATTAATACCTAACCTGATATTTTATCAGATCTAATTTGAAAAAAAAAAGGAAAAGAAAGAAAATCACTTCAATCTTGGGCATATTTGGGATTCAAGAATAGATATTAGATTTCAAAAACAAAATTGCCTACAGGGGCTATCAGATAAAAGAAAAGTCTTAAGAAAATATAAAATTCCTTTTCCATTAAAAGAAGATTCCACGCTACTAGTTTCAGAGAAATAATCTTATAAATGAAACTGTGCCTACTATTTATCTTCAGATATTTCTAGCAAAATCAGAAATCTAGGTTTTTATGCAAAATTTATCATTTCTGAATGTTGAATTACTTTAATTAGCTAAATAATGTGCTCACTAAATTAAAAAAAAAAAAAGCATGGAATTTCCAATCAGTAGCACCCATATTGATTTACTAAGCTGACTGTGTTTTTAGGTAAACAGAATGGAATGGTAGTGGAGAAAGGGAAGACAAAGACAAATAGTTACCATAGAGATCTTAAGAGAAACAAATCACTGTAGATCAAAATAGAGTCAGTCTTATTGGCCATTCCTGACAATGGATTCTAATCACAGCAGACATTCCCAGTGGGTAGTAAAACCTCTCAATCTAAGATCTGAAGATTGTTTTGCATCCTGAGGATATGATTTGTAGGAATATTAATATTTTCTTGAGAGACCCATGGTATTCTGCTGAGAAATTTCTGCTTCTTCACCAAAACGTTAATTTGAGAATGAAAGATGATTGCCTAAAAAAACACAAGAAACAGAGAAAGAGATGTCAGGGTAACCTGGAAATAAGAACAGAGGAGGAATTATCTTAGGAGTTCTATATTTACATGTGTGCATCTGTAGCCAAGGTAAAGACCTTTGAAAGTAATAGTGAAAAAGCTGCCTTCTAATGAGAGCCCGCATCCCTCAAATTAGAATCCATTATCACTTGACCTGCAGAATTCATGAAAAATGATACTTTTGCATTAAAAGCTGCTCCATCGGAATCTGAGAGAGGCACAGGAAAGGGACAGTTTGAGCTTCTTCAGTCTCATCGGGAAAGACAGTTGATCCAGCAAAAACAGTTTTAAACTGTTAACTTGGTATCTCAAGCTTCTCAGGCACAGGAAACATTTAATTTATCAGTTACTCAAGTAGATCATGTTCTGTGGTTCGCAGCCATAGATATACTGCATTGTGGGGTTGGAAGACAAATACACATTTTTTGAAAAAAGAAGCTCCCATGGTAATACTATTCCAATAATATAGTTGTAAAGAGTAAATGAAATATTGAATCTAAGGTGATTAGTAAAAAAAAAAAATAGAAAGCTAATAATGCCAACTGTCTATACTGTAAGGCTAGATAGTATTGCTAGTGGAATATAAACATGTAACCATTATGGAGAGTAAGCTGGCACTCCATTACCAGATCATATGCTTACCCCTAAGACCTAGTATTTCTGTTCCTGAAAATATATATGTTAGATTATAGGGATCCACAAAAATCTTCCAGTCTCTAAATATAGTTGAGATTTGGGGATAATCTTGGTATTCATCACCAGGAGAGCAATTAAGAAAATGTAGAGGATTCATACCTTGAATATTACCAAACAATTAGCAATTGACTGTGTATAAAGACCTATGTGCAGGAATCATAGGATTTCAGTTCTTAGTGAAAGAATATGAGAAAATTTTTGCATACACTAAAATTTGGCATTTACATATAACTTTTAATTTGCATGAAACACACACACATACACATACACATGATAAAATATAGGCATATCAGAGTTCCTAATCTCAACTTACCTTCCAAAGTGACACAAGTAGAACATGGAGGGGAGAAGGAAGGAAATAAATAATTTAAAAAATGAGAGAGAGACCTTTCAAAACCAATGATAATAATGAGCTATAGGTTTGGCAGTATAATCATCTCAAATCTTTGTTCATAGGTTTGTAAGGTCAAAGATATAAAAATTGAAATGAAGTATTTACCACACTGAAACAGAATGACTAACTTTATATTTTAAGAAAAAAAGAACAGAAGCCATCTGAGAAAAAAAAATGATAATCAATTTCCTATCATTTTAAAAATTACATTTCTCAGTCAGTAATTTGTAAAATCAATACCAAGTTTTATTGATACCTGTCTGTTTCTTCAGCAAAGTGCTAAGTACTGTCAGAGATGAAGAAGAAATATTTCATGCATTCTGTCTCTTCATGAAAGAAAACCGAGAAACATGAAATGTAATGAATGGTTTCTGAAGTTCAATGGGAAACTGATAAGTTAAAAATGTTTTAAAAATAAAGATCCTTTGGTATTTTTGATGATACACCATAAATAAGAGCTTTTAGAAATTCACCCTTTAATGTTATCTTACAGCAAATATTGTAAGACCACCATACACCAATCTCTCTGGAGGAACATGATTTAGAGGGTAGACAGTCAGATTCAGGAGAAAGCCATGAAGAAAGGCAGGAAGTAGCCAACCAGGGTAAGCCTGGTAGAAAGTTGGTCAGATTCTGAAGACAACTTGAGGTGAGCCTTAAGAAGATTTTGTGAAATAGTTTAGTATGAAGTAAAACTTAAGGATTAAGTGTCTTAACTGTGTGACTCGTGATGTAAATAAGATGGTCTTTGTCTTTCCCAAACATAGAAGAAAAACATATATAGAACTGCAGAAAAAATAAAAGTTTTCAGCATCATTTATTTTTATATGCATTTGTATAATGGTTCATTATCTTTTATTTCAGATACACTGGCCTAGTACAACACTAAAAATAGAAGAATGCATAATGAAAGGAAAAGATGCAGTAAGTTATTCATTATAAATTAAATCTTCAATTATATCCCTGGTCACTCAAAAAGGACTGAATGCCTAACTTTTTATTTGTTCTTATAAAGCACATAGCATATTTAATTTCATTAAAAGAAGCTGAGATGCTGTATATATCTTGGTTTTTATTTTGTTTTAATCAACTCAAATTTATGAATCCTTTATATTCATGCTTATTTCCCAGGTTTTGGGAAGAAAAATAATTGCAGGTAATTTTTCATTTGAGGAAAGCTAAATGTATTCTTTCTGAAATTTCATTTTGCCTTTAGTAAGTCAGAGACAAATGAAGCAACAAAAGGAGGAAAATTAAACAGCATGAAAGACACAAAGGCAATAAACATTCTTTACCTACCCCATGATGTTTTAGGGTCTCTCCCAGTTACAGAATCAACATACCATTTCTTGACTGGGTCCCTGCAGTGTGTGAGTGGGCCAAGGCTGTTCAGAAACAGCAGTCCTGACGTTTTCCTGCTCTGCAACACAAGCGGACAAAGGACCTAGCATGCTAGAGGAAGCTGGCCAAATACCATCCATGTCTTTGGAGGAAGACATGCATCATTTTGATAGTTAACCTATCACTATTATTTTTTTGTCCCATTAAGAAAAAAAGCACCATGTAAAAGATTAACACAGATTATAAAACAACTCCTGATTCTTTGTAACTACTGGGTCATAGCCAAGGAATGAGTCAAGACATTCTTGCTGACATATTCCACAGCATGATGCTGACTAATGAGCACACGTAGGCCATGTCAATCTAATCCCCACAGAGCTAAAATATGATCTAATTGACTCACTCAGAATGTGGCGATGTTTTAAGAGATGAAACCTTACATTTAGAGGAGAATAGAATATTATTTCCATGCCCAAACGATTAGATTTTACGATCACATGTTCTATTCACAGAATAAAACGCTACATGACTGAAAAATTGAGGAAATTCATTTATCTGTGTGCCCTGGATAATCAGTTCAGCAGTGCAATTCTCATTCTTAACAAGGAAATGCTATAATCTGAATCAATCATAGGAAGTTGTCCTGCTGGCTCTTTATCCTAATACTGTCATAGGGAGACTTCTAAAGTCATATTTATGAAATCATATTTACTGTCCTTATATTTACTGATAATTATGTATATTGTCATCAAAGTAACATTGATGTTAAAATAATAATCATTCTCTCATAACTTTTGTTAAATGAACCAGCAGTACCTAGTTTGCCAAGATGTTTGTTTGAATAATTTAGACAAGTTGATTTGATGAAATTTTTTAATTATTTTTAATTTAGCATACTAATTACACTTACCTAGTGATGAATGCATTAAAACTTTGTTAAATATGCAAAATGTATAAGTACTTTGTTAGCTAGCAATTACAAATGTGTGTAAAGATTTTTGTCTCTGAAAGATTGCATTTGAATGCCCACATAGACAAACTAGAACTCTTAGGATATAGGTGGCCTACCAGTTCATTTTTGTATATAAAGTTTTGCTGGAACACAGCCACACACATTCATCTTGTGCTGCCTGTGGCTGTTTCCATGCTATAGCTGCAGAGGGAAGTTGTTGTAACAAAGACCATTTGACTTGTCAACCTAAATACATTTGCTCACTGTTCCTTTATAGGAAAAGTTTGGTAATCCCTGGACTGTAATCTTACAGTAACAAGGATAGAATATTATTTTTATTAGTAGATTTCTGTTTACATAAAAGTTCTGTATGAAAGTGCTTTATGTGAATTTATGAATTGGAAAATTTGTCTTATTTTCTCAAACATCAAAAATATTTAATACTTTAAACTTTATATGTGTAAATTCAGCTTTTGCTGATTCTGACTTTATGCTGATTGTGTGTGCTTATAAAATTAGCAGTGTTGGGGATAATGTAATTAGTTGGAAAATGGATTACAATGCAAATTTGAATGCTTGAATACATTTCTGAAGAATTCTTTTTAGTTCATAGTTCGGTCTTTTAGTCTCACATACTAGAACATATGAAAAGTGATAATTCTTGTTTTGAAATATAATCCATCTAAAACTGTTAATTAAAATGTACCTCAATCATCTTCATCTTTTCTTCTGTTCCTTGTCTTCTTTTCATTTACCCCTCTTGCCTCTTCTAGCCAAAGGACACCTATACATAAAATTTCTAAGATTTGAAAAACAAAAAGAGCTAAACATTTTTATTATTCTAATAAATTTCTTCTCCCCCTCCCCTCCCCTGCTTTAGAGTGAATGTGCAAATTATGTTCGGGTTTTGCATCACTATAACAGGACACACCTCCTGACCTGTGGGACTGGAGCTTTTGACCCACATTGTGCCTTCATCAGAGTTGGATACCATTTGGAGGTAAAACATTTTCATTTATCACTATCGAAGAGTAGTGCTGAAAAGAACTTTGTCTTGAAAAGAAGGTTCTAACATTTGCTCTGATGTAGAGAAAAGCATTTGTGGCCTACTGATTCAGTTTGTTTGAGTCAGAGAAATGCTCTCCACAGACCTTTAAAAGTCTTTGTCAACTAAAAAATCATGAGCTGATTATTTTTTTATGCATTCATTCACTGAATACTTTCATTTATTTAAATTGTCCACTTAAAAAATTTCTTAATATAAAACTGTATTCTCATATATATTTTTAAATGTGACCATCAATCTAGAACATCTGTATGAAAAACAGACACACACATATGCTTATATAAATAAAATTACTGCATATATTATTTTACAAGGGGCATGCCAAGACTTTTTGATTCTTTAATTATTTTACTGAGCTGTGGGCAGAGGAAGAGGTGGAATGTGTGGTCGGTAGCAATTGTAAACTGCTTTAGGTTAAATATTAGTGGATGAAAGCTATACTTCTCTTTCTCCAAGGCCCCATCAATAGGTGATATTGTCTAATTAAGCAGATCTCAACTGAATTCTGCCACTTAGTATTTATTAATAAGCAGCCTTGAAGACCAGTCTATAACCTGTTTTGACAAGCCAGGTAAACTTTCAACTCATTATTTTTAGACACATTTTCAAGTACCTGAGATCATCACAGTTTCACTTTGACCTATGTAAAAAAATGTTGTTTGGTAACAGATTTAATGTCAGGAGCTGTTATTTTTTATTTCTTTTCATTTCATCAGCAGGCCAAATCTGAAATTAAAATCTGACATTTTATTTCATCAACAGGCCAAATCTGACAGTAAACTGTAGTTAAATTAGCTAGTTTCTCTTAATTTTTATACCGTTGCTTATGAAAGGGCAGCAAGTAATTACAAAATATTTTCAGCCACTTCATACAAAGAGTAATATTCACTTAACTAGTGAAAAATCACTTCTCATATTCCTTGTACTAGTTAGTACTCAGGTGCCAAAATAATTAGTGCTATTTAAAGCTTGCCATAGCTGCCTCTAGAGAATGCCTCTAATTAAGGTACTTTCAGCTGTTAAGCATCCTTATACACAGAATTTTTGATTAGCATATTTCAAATCTTAACTAGCTAGTTCTAGTTTTAGATTAAAGTTCAGCTGCATATACAAATACTTCATGATCTCTTTACTGAATTATTCTAAAGAAATAATGCAGGTGATAAATGGAGGAAATTTGATGATGCAGAAGGCAAATCAGTTCAGCACAGTTAGAATATTTACATATGTACAAATAAAGTATGCATGTGTGCATATATATATATACATATTTGTATACATTTACATATATACAAAAGTCAGAATATAAACATCTTATGGTACAAGTCTCTAGGCAACAAATTCTCTCAGTTTTGATTTACCTGAAAGTTTCATTCTGATCTTTGAAGAACATTTTCCATGGACATAGAATTCTGAGTTAGCAGGGGTTTTTTTGTTGTTGTTGTTTTCACTTTTTTCCAGAACCCCACAATGCTTTATTGACTGTCTACTTCTGAAACAAGTTCATTTTTTCATTCATAATGATATTACTTTATATTTATTGTTCAAGATTTTCTCCTGGGGGGGGATTTCTTACAGTGTTTTCTATGTGTCTGTGCATAAGATGTGGTGGTGGGGAGGTTAGTATTATTATTACTGTGACACTCAGATTCTTGATTTTGGAAGTTCATATTTTTAACCAATCAAATTTGTGACCATTCTTAAATCAATTATATTCTGCCTTGTTCCATTACTCCTCTCCATCAGGAGATTTTATATGTGTACATGTGTATCTTGATTTTACACATTTGGGCAGCATCCTAGAGTTCACTAGGATTTTTAAAGATTGAAAAATTTCTATTGATTTATTTTACTTTATAAGTTTTTCTTTTGAAGTATCCAATATGCTATTTTGCCTACCCCATTAATGGTCCATGTACTTTTTAGCTCTAGAACTTTTCCTTTCCATGATGAAAATCCCCGCCAGTCTTTACTCTTTATGATTATATTTTTCTTTAAGTCTTTAGACATATTTTAACAGCAGTTTTAAAATCTCTGTGTGCTAATTTTGATATCTGGGCCAATTTAAGTTTCTATTAACTCCTTGACTGTGATCACATTTTCTTGTTTCTTTGTATGTCTAGTAATTTTTATTGTGTATCAGTCATTATAGATTATGTTTTCAAGATTGGGAATTCTAACATCTTTTGAAGATAATTGATTTTTATTCTAGCTGTCAGTTTCCTTTGTGATACTGTAACTCAAAACTGCCTTGTGATAGGAAATAACTGAAAATCTCTTTCAAATTCCAGCCGTTTTTCAGGGTCTGCTTGTACATGCTATTCAGGTGTCAGTTCAGGTGTTCAAGGGGAATTGCATGTATTTCACCTTCATATCCATGATGATGAATATTTTTTCTCATAATTATTTATCATGTACAATTTCAAATATTTTTTGAAAAAAATTCTCTCTATATACACACATATAAAATGATAGAATATAGAATATATAAATATATACATAAAATGAGAGTAAATATATGACCATATACTAATAAGAGAGCAATTTATTTAAGAATTGGTAAAATTTTATCAGAGGAAATGCAAAGTTATACATTTTATAGGCCAGGAAATACTATGATTATCCAACTCAGAGGCAGACACAAATTTTGTCAACATTGGTTTACTTGCTTGGGGAAATAACTCTGGGAAAAATTTATAGAGAATTTTTTATGCCAAGCAGTCATTCTATAGTTATTTCCAAAGTCAACTTGGAGACTAAGAAGGTGGCCATGAACAATGATTTATATAACATTAGTAATATTTTACATTTATTCAAGCAGAGCAAGTTAAACGGCAAACAGAATTAAAAGAAGTTATAGCATGGGTCTTTGTGAATGATCCTAAGACTAGTTAGAATAGCTAGGAAAAGAACAGAACTGATGGAGTAGGAGTTCAGCAGAATTTGTATAACTTGACATTTTATTGGATGTGCTTTTGAACAGGATTAAAAAACAATCAAATTTTACTTCTTGATGTTTGAAAAGGAAAACAAAGACCTTAGCAGGAGGAAGGGGCTAAGCAGGCAAAGTTGGTTTTTGTGGGAACAAAAACTATTAAGTATTTGTATTAAAACCTTTATAGAGCTATAGGAAAAAAAAGTGGATCTTGTAGTCAGGAGAGGATATTATCAGAATAGAACCCTACAAATTTAATGGTGCATGGAGAAGTCTCAGTTTCTCTCTCTCGCTCACTCACTCATTCCCTCTCATTTTTTTTCTCTCACTTTATTAAAATAACTTGGAAGTATTTAAGTGACAGTCTAGGGAGTATCAGTGTAATCAGAAAATGGAGCAGACAGAGAAGTATAAGGCTAATCAGGCTTGTGCAAATTGATAATCACACTTGTAGAAGAAAAAAATTAAATGATAGGTATCATCAATATCAGTGCTACAGAGGGAGCACTTTGATAAAGGAATAAGTAATTAGAGTGTAGGAGATTAAGAAATGACTGAATAATGACAAAATAAAGGCAGTTATATGAGCATTTTTTATCCTGAACTAAAATTATTAAGGAAAAGGAATATGGGGAAGAACAGAAGTTTCCTTTGCTATCTGAAAGTAGACCATTCCAAATTTGTATGATTTTGTAGGTTAATTTTGGGATTTGAGAATGCTCAGTAAAATGTTCCAATAAATAAATGGTAATACTGTTCAGATACAAAGAAAAAAAATTTTAAATCATACAAAATAGGAATAAGATTCTACTTTCAGGCAACAGGAAAAACCTGTATAAAAAATATAGGAGTGAGGAGTATAGAAAGGTTTTTTTTATTCCTATTCTTCCTCATCTTTCTGTCTCTCTCTCTCTCTGTCTCTCTCCCTGTCTCTCTCCCTATCTCTCTCCTCCCTCTCTCTGCCGCTGCATCTCTCCCTCCCCCTCTCTCCCCAGGGAGGGCTGTAGATGGATATATTTCAATTGTTGGGTCTCATTGGCAGTTGAATAGAAAGGATGGCTTTATAGGTGACAACTGAAGTAAATGTAAATTTGGTAACTACCAGTGTGAAACTGAAATATTTACACATAATATCATTGCCTAAGAAAAATATATGAGTAAAAAGTAAAATAGCTAAATATGGGGCCTCAAAATAGTAGTATTTGAAAAGCTGCTGGAAGGAAGAAAAACCTACAAAGGAAATTAAGAGTGAATAAGAAGTCTAAGAGGAAAATATGAGGTAAGGAAACCTCATATGAGGAGTTATCTCAATGTTGGAAGTCTCAGAATCAAATTGTTCATGACCTGTAAAATTTGTGGGTTTATATGAGAGAAATTTTAATAAATTATTGGACCTAACAGTGCTCTTCTAACATAAAAAAATAATTCAGAGATACAAGTTCATGCTCCTTTAGATATCTGTTAACACACCACACCTATCACCAAGGGTCCCATATTGTTCCACCGTAGTCCATAAGCTATTTCATGAGCTTGTAGAAGGAAAGATTGAAATAAGGTTCTAGCTTCATATTTTATAATTCACCTTTCTATCCTTTCTATTTTGGTTTTTGTGGTGTAAAAAAAAAAACCTAAGAATTCTTAGACTTCTTAGAACTTTATCCTTTCCATAGACTCCATGTAATCACTTGCATATTGAATCAGCAAAAAATCCTTCCAATTTTATCTACCATTTTAAAGTGATACTACATTATACTGAGTACATATGAGAAATATGAGAGGTCTTTTCAGGAATCAGAGAATCTGGTTGTTTCTCTGCTTCCTCCTGTATGATAATAACATCCTCTGTGAAGTACTAGGCACAGTAATTTATACAGACCTTCTTACAATGTGGAGTGGCATAGAGATGTCTTTAATAGTCATTTTTCTTGGTGGTGTTGCCAATGAGCATCTGGTTTTGCATTCCTAGTGATCCGTATGTTTTCTGGAAGAATTTTTAAAGACTAGAATATAGTGCTCTGCCACTATCCTCTCAGAAATCTGAAAGAACACCAATAACCTAGTGGTTTGAATATAAGCATGTATTTCTGAAGAACTGGCCAAAACCTTGAACTGTTTTCATTGTTTAACAAACAGAATGACTCTAACACAATAATATTAGCCTGTTACTTTTTGTATTAGCTTTCTGTGATAGCAACTTTCAAAAAAATTGATGAACTAAAACAAAACACTGATTATCTCACAGTTTCATGCAGTAATACAGGTTAACAGACTTCATTGCTCAAGGTCTACCAAGGCTGAAATCAAAATGCAGCCCGGGCTGTGATCTTTCTGGAATTCACATTCATTTTCCAAATTCTTGTTTTTGTTAAAAGAATTAGATCTTTGTTGTCAGATAAAGTCCCATTTCCTTGATGGCTATTACCCAGGACCTGCTCTCTCCTCCTGGAGGCAGTCCCTTGCCACTCAGTCTTATTCTGGAATGGCCATATACTGGCTGAATGTCAGCAATAGTATCTTCCTGTCCAATCGACTAACAGGAAACTAAATGATTTAACCTAATTCTGGAAGTGACTATGTCATCACTCTATAAGTGTATTGCAATGATTTCCTACAATACTTGTAGGTACTGCCCATACCTAAGAGAGAGAATTAAGTACATCTAAAGATAGGGGTGGAGATCTTAGCTGTTATTAGCTGTCTTCCTACCATGTTGTTATTTACATGTCTGACAATTGAAAGTAAGACTGTGTTATTAAAATTGTTTTAAAAAGTTGAATATGAGAGAGGCAACACAAAGGTACAAATTGAATCTTAAGCAATTTTTATGAACTTTCTAGTTCTTCTCTTTGAAGAAATGAGCATTCCTCCTTACAGGAATCACAAGGAGTATGGATGCATATGTGAGTCACATCTAAAATTTCTCTGCCTAAACATGGAAAAAAATTGATTCTTATTTAGGTTATAGTGTTTGAATATAGATTCCCATCACATTTCATTAGTGTAGGGTTTATTTTCTCAATGTATGTTTTTTGAAAGTGTTTTATAGAAACTTTTATGTCTGTAGACTAAATTAGTCATGCAAGTGTGTTGGGTACCAAGGATAATCAAGAATGTACTTTTGATTTTCAGTATATGATTTTGACACAAATTCCCTCTATTATAAAAAGTAGCAGCTCAGTTATTTAAGTTGGGATATTATCAACTGCAGAATCTAATAGTTATACATCTACCTCAGTCCAGTATCATTTTTTTGAAATTATTAGAAACTGTATCCAAATTATTTTCTGGAAATGATGTATTTATAGTCTATTTTTAAATATTTTTTGTGTCAGTAAGACATTACTATTCAGGCATGGCAGGATTCTTGCCTTTTAGAGTCATATGTTTCACATATTATCCCTTGTGTCCTTTACAGCTTGAATACTTTTCAATAAATATTATAAGTATGTCTTCAGATGGTAATACTTTAATATCTAATACAGATTAAAACATAGGTTACACATGTATATATTTAACTAGCTATATTTTTATTAATTAATATTAAATTTTATTTTTGCTTATAATGTGGAGTAAAAATTCCCCTGAGGATACCCTGTAAAACTATTCTGTTTTCAAAAGATTAAAAGTTATTCAGAGTTTTATAACCATAGAGGTATTATATTTTATGCTATTACAATGAAAGCAACTATGTAGATAGTATTATTTAATTTTCACTAAGATATTTAAATTTTGATATGTTATTTTCTTTGCAATCAGCATTTGGTGCATCCATTTTTTAAATGCACAGAATTCCAAAATTTTCAAATTTGTTTTTTTAATGATTTCTGTTGAGTGTCTTCTTTATTTCTATATGCTTAACTGCCTGTATCTTTAATAATGAATGAAAAAATGGTAAAGATAATCATTTTAAAATAATTTACAAAAATATGGAGTGAGCAGTGATCATTTGAAAAGAATAAGTATGTAAAAACTTGCATAAAATATTTAGTTACATACTTTAAGATAAATGTTATATATTTATCCTTTATTTAACAAGTGTCCAGATCATAATTTATAAATATAACTATTTATGATTATAATACAGCATATAGCTTATAAACCTTACATGGTTTTAAGGGTAAATTTGGCCAATAAACTCCTGATCCATTTATGTGAAAATAATACACAGAAATGTTTTACTCTTTTAAAAAAATATGGCATTATTTAATATTCTTATTTCAAATAGGTAGCTAAAGAGGTATGCGTCTTACCATAGTAAGTCACATTTATGTTATGTTCTACCCTCAGTCTATGATATCGCTCTGCAGACCAGGTGCTGGATGTGTGTTTTTACTGTTACTGTAATGGAACTTATGGAAAATGAAAAGAGATTATTGGACAATAATACTGTTTTTTTAAGTATAGTGATAATGGAAATATTTTATTCCATTGGAATAGAATTGAAAGTTAAGTACAGAAGAGAAAATTATTTATGTTAGCATAGCAGTTTTCAATAAAATTTTCAATGGTTCTTTTAAGAATGTTGTTTTATCTTTGTTTTTGTTTTGGTAGGTAAAGAAGTTTGTTTCCAGGTTCCTATTGTTTTGCATCAGATTTATTAGTTAAGAATTAATATTCGAATGTTTACCATCCACAGACTAGGGGCTGATGAGTCAGCCAGCAGAAGGAGCAGGAAGGAAGGCCTTCAACAGTTTGGCATTCAGAAACACAGCATGGGAGCAGGGGACTGCCCTAGGAGGATGGACACTTGAGTTATGGTGAGGGACTATGGTGGCAGGTGCAGTACAGTGACATCTTATGGGGAGAAGTCCAACCCTTCCAAAATAATGATGTAAATCAGTGGTACTTCAATAATTAAAAAATATATATATATATAAAATACTAGTTAGTATTTTAAAATCAGTGATACTTCTTATCTATTAGATGCTTATTTTCTTATTTTCTACATTTTTTTTCTGTTTTCTTACTGCAAATCAAATATTACATTTCAGTGCAAGTGGTAGTAAAGACAATGCTATAGTCCCTGGGATATTAAACATGAGTATGGCTCTTTTTCCAGAAGCTTGTTGTCTATTACTTTTATGGCTTATATAATCCCAAAGGTTACTTTAAAATGTCCCAGAATAGAGGGATGTTTCTTTCAGGCCTTCTCTCCTGTCAGTTTTAATAGTGAAAGCTGGTTACCTGATTTTCTAGTGGGAAGGAAAATAGGATACTTTGTGCTAGATTTTGTCTGAGACAATATATAAAAGCTCTTGGGAAGGCAGATTGCTTGACACATTACACTTACTGGCTCTCTTGTGCCCTCTCTGTATGTGAGGAAGCTAGTCAAAAGATACAGAAGGAAGGTGATGCTGTGTTGCTGAGAGTTTTCCTGTTGGTCCCCAGGGAGAAACCTGAAGAAGCTAATGTTGACCAGATCTATAGCCAATTAAGGAGGCAGTGGGCAGATCCATAGAGAACAGAAAGCTCTTCTGTGAGGGCTTTTTGTCCTTTTAAAGAAATATGAATACATGGAAGATGTTAATAAAGTAAAAGGTCAAAGGATTCTTCTAATGCCACCTTTTTCAGTAGTACTTTGATGTTTGTTTTTCCAAATCTATGTTGCTTGTATGTGTAATAACAAGAATGAAAATAATCTATTGAAATTCTGATTTTATTAAGTTTTTACTCAAAATGTTTCATGGATTTCTGCATATAGTATATATGTGTTCAGATATAATAATGCTCTATCTCATTTATTCAAATGACTGCATAGAATTTCATTGTAAAAATCAAGCATTGCATTTTTAAACTTTTAATCCTGAGTCTACAAAGCAGCAGAGAATGAGTTTGGGTTTGGAATGTTGTATCCGCAAGGGGCAAATAAACTGCTAGTGGCTGTAGCCCAGTAAGCATTCATGTCTTTATAGTTTGTCAGACATTAAAAACTGGCAGCCATATGCCTGATTCAGCTCACAGATGCACTTTGTTTGTTACAAACAGTGTTTCTTGTTTGTTTTCTTTTAAAGAGCCCACATTTGAAAACCGGTTGGTTTCACATGGTAAATTGTGATTTCCATTGGACCAACATGAAAAGAATCAGTTGGTGCAAAGTGGTTGCTGCCCCACTCCTCACAAAGAAGCATGTGCTTAACAGTGTTCCCCAGTCGTTGCTCTCAAACAATGCACACTTACAGCAAGTCTATACCAGTTTCTTATCTCCACCTGGTCCTGAAAGGCATTTCTGTTTGTCACTTAAGAATATGAACTTCTTCAAAATGCTTAAGTGCTTAGAATCTCCTAGTTCTAGCTAACAACTCTGGGCTGAGCTAGTGAATGAATTATCGAATAAGTTTTGTTACATTCATACTCTGAGGTAGGACTCTAAGATTCTAACAAGTCTAAATTTTAAAAAAAGGAGGTAAAAGTGTTTATAAGATACAGTTTATAAGTACCTTCTCATGGATACATTTTTTTTCTTTTAATTATACAAATTCGTCTGACACTTGAAAAACCCTAGTGATAATATAATACTAACTGCTTTTCCTTTTCTGATCTTTAGAACATAAGTTAAGCAGAATAATAGAAAGCTGAGCTATAAGTACATTTTTTCTGTTAACCTTTAAAATGCATACAGATAAAAGCAATACCTATATTTATATTAATGTTCCAAATTTAAATCCTTTATGTAGAGAAAGAGGAGACTGGCTACATGTGAATTTCCATACCTAATATCAAAAACAATGTTATCATAGTTTATCACTTTTACATTTATAAAACTGTGGTAACCGGTATTTCTTTTACTCAAATCACGACTATTGAATAATGGTAGATGTTTTATAGTAGCTTAGTTAGCCTGCTTTAGGTGGGAAATAATATGAAATGAATTTAACTTTTAAATACTGTCTTAAAAGTATCTGGAGGAATTTTGAAAATAATATGCTTTAAAGTGTTAATAAAATATTCTAGCTCTAAATATGCATTTGACATTCATTGAAACTTAATGACTATAAAGGGAAAAAATGCTAACCTGGTGGAATTTTCTTGTTTTCAAAAGTATATTCATTAAGATAGTTGAGGAATGTTAGGTGAGTAAGTAATATGTTAGCTTCTTGTAAATAATTTGAATTTTATTAGTTCAGTCAAGAAGACAGTTATAAATTCACTTACTGTACTGCCAATTCATAGACATCATATGGAACAGATGTGCTTGAAGTTTGATTTGGTGACCTAATTAAAATACTGGCTTAATTTAAATGACTTGCTTATTCCAGTCTGGCAAATTGAATTTTGTCATATTTTACTTTCTAAAGGGAAGTTAAAATATCTTAAAGTAAGTAAAACTCTTAGTTTTAGTCATTTAATATGTTGACTTTTAAATTCTTCAATTTTGGAGATATAGTTTTCTTAAGACTTTATTTTGGGCGTTTGTATAGCTGATATAGCTGGGCAGAGAAAGGTAGTAAAGAGAAGTGGAGAAGTCTGATAGAACTGCAGATTTTCTATTTGTATTGTTTTTATTGAGATAACATTGGCATGCAACATCATATATGATTCACCATTATGAAAGCATATATTTCTTCATATTAGTACTTTTTTTTTTTTTTAATTTTCATTCTGGGAGTAGATACCAAAGAGCAGGGTTGCTGGAACACAGGAGTAGATCTATTCTTAGTATTTTGGGAAACTTCCATAGTGTTTTCCATAGAGTCTGGATCAGTTGACATTCATATGAGCAGGAGTGCTTCTTTTGTTCTCTATCCTTGCCATTACTGTTGTTTCTGATCTTTTTGGTATGGGCAGTCCTTACAAATATGAGGTGGTCTCTCATTGTGGTTTTGATTTGCATTTCCCTGATTAGGTAATGATGAGTATTTTTTTTATATGCATAACCTGCATATAACCTCTTTGGAGAGGTATTCATTTAGCTCTTCTACTCACTTCTTTTAGTTGGGTTGTTTTCCTTTTGTTGAGTTGCATGATTTCTTTGCACAAGTTGAATATTAGCCCCTTGATAGATGGATGATGGTAGTTTCTTTCTTGCTATAGAGTATCTTTTCAGCTTAATAGTGTCTATTAATGCAAAGGGCTTTTTAGTTTTATCTAACACTATAGGATTCTTGATTTATTATTTATCTCTACAATTGTCCTACAAGAAAATGAAGATAGCAATATGAAATTCAAACAGAGCAGTACCCTTTTATACTAATGTTGCAAAAATATATTTTGACATGTTTCTTGGCTACTGTGACTTTTTTCTGATTTCACTTCTTCAACAATTCATGTTAAGTGCATCTTCAATGCATTGATGAGCAAAGATGTTCGATTTTTTTGACGCTCTTTTCCTCAGTCTTCTCTGTTTTGCATTTGGAGTAAATAAAGAAGCTTTGTATCCATCTTCTTTTTCTCCAAATTCCCACCTTCTTCTTCTAATTAACTTCCTGTCTTCTAATATTCTTAAAATGTGAAATTTGGGTGTTTCTAATAGTGTAACATAGCATATGGAATATAATACAGTAACTAAACTTAGTCAGATAAAGACATGCTTAAAAACAAGTCCTTGGAAGTCAACTACAGACTGAAACATCAAGAGGGTAGGTAGTGTTTAAGGGGTAAGAACAAAGAAGGAATCCCTGAGGTAAAATTATCTGTCTCAAAAGATTGTAGTAACAATGAAATAAACAGATAAGCAATATTCTTAGTATAATACCTGAGAAGTAGATAGTATCCCTCACATAAATATTATCTGGGTTTATATGTGTATATCTTGTTTTTTTATTTGTTAGTTTTGTTATCTTGGAAAAATATAAAACATTTAGAATGCCCTCACTCCCTGTGTAATCAGATCAGCCTACCCTCAGGACTAAAGTTAGATTCTAATTTCCTTATTATAGAACTATTCATATTGCAGCACTCATATTAACCCTTTCACTATGTAGAGTCTAGAAGACATGGTGCCTGCCCTATGATATGCTTTTGAGCCTTGCCATACACTTAAATACTGAGCTTAAGGATATGTGGTACACCAAAAAAGGAGGCTATATAAGTAAAATGGTCTTTGTCTTTTCAAGTATTCTGTGAATTGTTATTTTCCTGCAGCACTTAGTATAGTACTAAACTAATACTATAGTGAATGGCACATTGAACTAGAAACGGATGTCCCAAAGAGTCAAAGTAGGCTCTGTGTTTTTTCTAAACATTTTTACTGCTGCTCATGTGGTCCTACTTAAATATACTAGTCACTTTCTTATTTTATTTTATCTCTGCCCTATCCTATCCTATCCTTTCCTATCCTACCCTACCCTACCCTACTCTACCCTACCCTACCCTGCCCTACCCTACCCTAACCTACCCTACCCTACCCTACCCAACTCTACCCTACTCTACCCTCCTCTATTCTCTTTTATTCTAAGAGTAAGAGACTCCAGAATAGTCATACAAAAGAAAAATGCTGAGTATGATCACATCCTTTTCTTTTTCTGTATAAAAAGCTATTTTTTATGAGTTGACAAAAAGAATAGTGAGATGCAAGAAGAGAGGTGGACCATACACTCGGACTCAAGACAACATCATGGAGGAAGATTTCCCATTTCAAGTATACTGCAGATTAAACTGTGGCGGGGGAATCAAAAAAATCAGAGTTTTTTTTTTTTTTTTTTAACTATCATCTTTGAAACTAATTTTGGAACACTATGCACTGTAACTCTATATAAATATTATAGTTAAATGCATTTTGTCTTATTTGCCCTTCCTCTTTTCATGATAAAAAGTCAGGAAGTGCTTCACTTATATTCCTTTGATAGGCATGAAAGACCGCCCATTAACCCTATTTTTCAAATTTTTCTTTGTTGACATGTTAACTCCAAGAGCTGTGAGGTTCCAACAAGGCCTGAATGACATATCAGCTGTTACAGAAAGTGTCCTTTCCCTTGCAGCTGTCCAGTTCTTACTGTGCAGATGGTGGGTTTATTTTCCCTTTTACCAGCAATTCCTTTCTTTCTTCTCCTCACAGGACTGAGATCCTTTGTGATCATGTATGACTCAGTCAGCAGTAGGAACACTCATAGTACTGAAGAGTTTTCAAATGTGCTTAAGGGAAAAGGGACAAGGATTCAGCAATGAGGAATTGCTCTGAAGGCTGTCTGCATACTAAAAAGGGGCTATGACTTCCTTCCCATGAAAAGGTTGATATTTATAGTTTCATAAAAAGCATCTTTGTCCTCAAAAACAGAATTTTGATTCTTGCTTCATTGTGTGTGGCCAGAATAACACTAGAAGGAATCAGACCCAGAGAAGGTAGACAGCAAAAACAGCGCAGAAGAGAAATTCAGACTTTAAAACCAACTTGAGTCAAGATGTTTCTTGTTTGCCATGTGTAAATATCTCAAACTTCCATTCAATAATTGTTTAAAGTATATAGACACTTTTAATTATGATTAAGCTTAGTACTCTCCTGTTTATTGTGTTAACATTAAGATTCATTGTACACATTTTAATATTAACATGTTTAACATTTCATTAAATTATTTTTATTAGCTATGTTATTTATTATATATATACATATAATTTATCTAGGAAATAGATGCAATATAAGTGAAATAGTTATCATATATACTTTACCAAATATTTTACATATGGCAAATAGAGAATATCGGGAATTAAACACCTGTTTACACTGAAAAAAAATGGTTACTACCACCATTTTCCCCCTAAAAATTATCAGTGTAAGATAGTAAGTCCATAACTGCTCAAAAATAACCAGTCATGTTTATATTCACTAAAGTTCTTGGAATTTTATTAAGCAGCTAAATCATGAAATGTAGCACATGATACCAACAACTATATTTATTTAGTCTTTTTCACAGAGGCCTCTATTGAATAGTTCCATCATTTTGCGTTATATAAGGAGTTTCCAAGTAAGTCACTTTTGTCATTTGTTATGGAGAATGAAAATTCAATCTCAATATAAATTGTAAATTTAAAATCTGACTAAGTAGGTAGTCCAAACAGGAATTGGCTAGACATATAAGATAGATTTTCCTAAATCAAACATTGGTGGGTAAAGTAAGTGAGCCAAATCACAACTGATGCTGTAATGATGAGAAGACTGGTGAATGGCTGTACTTATCTTCAAAATAGTTACAAGTACAAAATCTATTTTCTTAATCTCAAAACTACATATCTAAAGATAACATTTTCTAATGTGGTTTTACAGAAAATTTTCCTGTTTATAAGGCTGTTTTAACTACATCAGTGCAATAGCAGTTATTAATCTTATTGATGAATAAATTGTTAATCTTTATTCAATAGATAACTCTTTGAGCTAACCTCTAAATCTTTCCTACTTAACCCTAATAATTTTGATGTTTTTTTTCTGTTCTGCAGAATAAAAAGAAATGCCAAATCCACTTTTTATTTATGACGCAAGCCCACTTAATATAATTTGCTTTGTAATCTTGTATTGGTTTGTATGAGTACATTATATAATCAAGAAAAAAAAGAAAGCCTTTTTAATTTGAGTGAAAATATGTTTATAGCTTTTTTGATTTAGGATTTTTTTTTAAGTCTTTAAATTGTATTTTTTATCTGTCTTTTTTTCTGTCTTATTTTAATGAGACACAAAAATTTTCAATCCTAACTTTTCAAACCCAAAATGATTTATAAAATGTTATGTCTTTTTCTATTCCTTGTGTAATACTGTTTGTTATGTTTTAAATTATTGATCAGCCTGAAATTTGACCACAGGTCTGTTGCACATGAGGTAGTAATCAGGTTTTATTTTTTCCCAGGTGAAAACCCAGTTGTCCAAACACCATTTATTGAGTAATCCATCATATAACCAATGTTCTTTGAAATACTATCAATATAAATGTGCATTCTTACATCATATTGATTTCTTATAGTATAGAACAAGGTTTTAAAGTTAATTGTAGAACAATAAAAGAATAATGAATGGAATCAGCGCTATGCACATTAGGCTTGATATTATATGTGTAGTTGCCAGCTCTTGGATTTGTAAGCAATCAATTTTCTTTTCTTCTGTTTTTATGACATACTGTCCATGTTCTTGAATATACTCAGTTGCCTTTTATATGTTTTCTACCTCTGATTCTCACAATAGTCATAAAAGTTATTACAGATCACAACACAAAATTATTATTTCTACTTTCATACAAGTGATAAAATTGAAGCTAAAAGAGTTTATGAAATTTGAGCAAGATCAAAACAGATTTTTGTCATTTCCAAGGATTAATTCTCTTTGAAAACATCTTGATCCTTATTCTAATTCCTATTTCTATTTTTTCCTCATTCTCCTTTTTCCTCTTTTTGTTTTACCAATTTATGAATACTTTCAGATGACATTTGTAATTTCTCATCATAAAATCGTATGTAATATATGGATATTATATATGGATGAGCATGTATACACACTTTAGAAAAATAATGTAAAACATAATGTTTAACTTTGGAATAGCAATATGTATTCAACAGAAGTCAATAGTTTACCTTTAAGTTTTACCTTAATAGATGTGATATTGATAATATGATTGTCACATGTCAAATTAAGTTATGCTATCAAATTTAAGTGTCTTTTGAAAAACATGTACTCATAGATAATTTGACATCTTATTGTATAAACTCATATTACCTTCATTGACTAATAAAAAAGGAAGCTATAAGGAACCTTCTCAAAGTTTTATTCTTATTTTATTAAATGGATACAACATGAAGCAAAAAAGTAATTGTTTTTGTAAAGTGTATTAAGGAGCACATAATGTAACAAATATCTGTAATAAATATATACAATCTATCCACAGATTGTCAAATCCACTAAAATGTGGGTCAATATTATAATTAGCATATGGAAGAACAAAACTAAAGTTTAGTTTATTGTGCCTACTGTCTTAAAATATGTAATACAGTGCTTCATTTGATGGCAAAAAAAATCTAGAATTATTATAAATAAAGCCAGGTATGACAAGACCCATTTTTTCTGTGTTAATGTGTTAATAAATTGAGAGAATATTGTGTGAATCCTATTCTACTAAGGTTTACTTTGAGATTGAATACTACATATTAATACATTTAACTTTGACATATATATGTGGCTTTTTTAAACGTGTTCAAATAGCATGTGTGGGATATATTTCCAAAACAAAATAGCTTAGTCTTGTACAAATATATAGCTAGAGTCCTATAAAATTCTCCGGTAAAGAAAGATTTTTGATCAAAAATAACTAGATGGTTTTCTAAGGCACTAATTGAAGTTTTTTATTGAGTGATGGCTATTTTCCAGACACTGAACAATTGTTAATTCCAGATTATTTTAGTGTTCATTTCAGTGAAATTTCTCAGCATATTGTTAGAATTTTACATAATATATGTATGTAAATTTATAAAATGTATAGTATATATTTTATCCTGAGTTTATAATTAATCATTAAAAATTTAAAGAAAAGCATTAAATATAGAAATAGAAAATACATAAAATGTTCAACTAAATTAAAAAGTTCCCCCTAATATGAGATTGACTAAATCAAAATATATTCAATTGATAAAACATTTAACTCTTCTCATATCTAACTTCTAGTACCATAGATTTATAGTCTTCAGAGATGCATTCTTAAATAAAATGCTCATATGTTTCATATTGTATCCCCTTACATTTTGTCACTTTTCCTACTTTTGAAATGATCACTTTGCATTGGCTCCTTGATTTATAAATAACTTCATATTGGACAATTCTAGAAATCTTCTAAATCTATAGCTTTGAATTTTAGAATTTTCAAAGTTCTTATCTTTTCTGAAGAAAAGAAGAGAGCATAACTCAACTATAATTAGAGATTTGTTTTTATAATGTAAATATTTTTGTGGTCACTTAATGTGCAAAGGACTCCTGAAATCATTAGTTTAAATAGGATTTCTAAACTATTTGGAAAGCATAACTAAAACTGTGATTCTCTGTGACTTTTTGATAAAAAAGAACTTCAGCTGGGAGCTCTTCAAAAATGAAGTTAAGAATTTGAGATCTGGAATTTTGAATCCATAGAGCTGGGATAGGGACAGCATTGTGAATAGTCTAGGTATAGCTTCTAGGATCTCTCACTAGGCCACATGCTGGTATATATAAACTTCAATGGAATGCTCAACTGCCTTCTTAATTCTACACAATATGCCTGTTACTTTTCATTTTTATGTATTTTTAAATGGATTATTTTTATTGAGGTAATGTAAGCACTCAAATTTATGATTTAAGGCTATAGATTCACACCTCTTCAGCTATGACAGAACCCCATACCTAACACCAAAGCATCATAGTCTCTCCACCCCTTCCATCCCTCTATGTCTCAACCTATAGATATTTAGTTAATTTTCATGTGAGTGTGATTTTTTGAATTTCTTTCTCTTTAGTTCACTATGTACATGAATCCAACAGATTCTTGTGTATTAGTTTTCTAACTCGACATTTCATTGGTTTATTGATGCTTATAATTTGTCTTTAGAATTTTCTAGCAGTGATTATTTCATTTCTTTCCCAATTTGGATTCCTTCTCTTGCCTAATTGCTCTAGCTAGGGTATCCAATGCTGTGTTGAATAATAGTGGTGAGCATGGGCATCCTTGTCTTTTCCTGATCCTAAAGGAAATGCTTTCAGATTTTCATCTTTGACTGTGATATTAGCTGTAAGTTTGTCATTTGTGGCCATTATTTGTTGAGTTATGTTCTCTCTATCTCCATTTTTCTTTGAGAATTCTATAAATGGATGTTGATTCTTGTGAATTGCATTATATGTGTCTACTGATACAATTTTTTTCTTTTTTTTTTTTTTTTTTTTTTTTTTTTTTTTTTTTTTTTTTTTTTTTTTTTTTTTTTTTTTTTTTTTTTTTTTTTTTTTTTTTTTTTTTTTTTTTTTTTTTTTTTTTTTTTTTTTTTTTTTGTTTCTGTGGAACATTATATTGATCTATTTGCAAGTTGAACATCTTGGAGCTCTGGAATAAATACCACTTGGTCATGATGCATGATCCCTTAAATGTATTGTTGAATTTGGTTTTAGCTGGGATTACAGGTGCCTACCAGCTACCTAGGAGGCTGAGGCTGGAGATCTCTTGAGTCCACAGTATTGGGACTATCCTGGGCAGCATAGCAAGACCAAGAGACCAAAAAAAAAAAAAAAAAAAAAAATTGTTGAGGGATTCGTATGTAAGTTCATCAGGGGTATTAGACTGGAGTTTTGTTCTATGTTTGTTGTTTTTGTGATATCCTTGCCTTTTGTTATCAGAGTAATTGTGTCATCATAAATTATGTTTGGAAGCAATCCTTCATAAGTTTTTGAAAAAATTTGAGGAGGATAAATATTAATCCATTTTCAAAGGTTTGGTACAACGAAGTAGTGAAGCTTTTCATGAGTCTGATTTGAAGGAGACTTTTGACTACCATTTCAATTTTTTTTGCTTGAAATTGATCTGTTTTTTTTTTATTTATCCCTGATTGCCTCTTGAAAGCATCAAGCAACATCTTAGCTTTCATTGATAATATATTTTAATAATCTTTCCCTCCTCAAAAGACTGCAATTTGATTTTTATTTTCCTTACACAAGGCACACTTTAGGCTAATAGACTCATTCAGTTCATAAAACAAACCTGTGAAGTCTGTACTGGTGTGATATATACAGAGACATATTTTCACACAAATGAGAATTAGGATACAGATGTACATAAATATTGATTTTTTAAACTGTATTTATTTTCCTTTTTATGTGTGTGATTGTTAAGACTACATCTTTGCCACTTGTCTAATTGAATCAATTTAAAAAATACCCTAGAAATAAATTATGAAAAATGACACATTTAAATTACTTTTTAAAAGTGTAATATGTGTACAATGCCAAAAGCAAGCGCACAGAAAGCAAATAAAGTGAATAAGAAGATTTTCATAAAATGCTCTTCTGAACCCTAGAATCAATACCTATACAAATATGTAATTATTTACTTGAGTAACTTTTGCAAAATTAAGGTAAAATAAGTGTAAACTTTTCATCATATAAATGTGCCATTACTTTTTTAAACAGTATATATTAATGGATATTTATGTTAAAATTTTTTGTTCTATTATGAAAATATATGAATATTCTTGACTGCTTATCTTTGTATAAATTATAGGTAGGGGGATTTTTTTTGATCAAATAGCTCTCTTTGAAGTAATATGTGTTCCTCAATTAATCTTCAAAACCATTGTGCTAATTTAAAATCTGAAAATATATATATATAATTCATTGCGTGACTTTTTCCATCCATGCCAATTATGATTTCCATCCATGCCAATTATGAAAAGCTTCACTACTTAGTTTTACCAAACCTTTGAAAATGAATTAATATTTATCCTCCTCAAATTTTTTAAAAAAGTTATGAAGGATTGATTCCAAACATTTTAATTAGGTTTACAATGAAGTGACAAAGCATTATCTTTAGGTGACATTACTTCTATGATCTTTGATATTATTATAAATTGACTAGCCTAATGTTATAGCATTTTACATTGGCATTAATAATTAATGTAAATGACTCAATATACTTTCTTCCACAGAGCGTATTATTAATTTCTATTTTGATACTTAACATGATTGTTGAAGTTGTTTTATTATTAATGATTTGTTAATAGTGATAATGAATGCTAAACCATTTATTTCTTAATCCACTCAGAGCACAATGCCATAGTCTGAATGGCTTATAAACAACAGGACTTTATTTCTCACAGTTGTATAGCTGGGCAATATAAGATCAAGCAAATTTGATCAAAGATCAACCCAGCCCTTTTCTGGTTAATAACAGTTCTGTCTCTCTAACCTCACATTAACACAAAGTTTAAAGGATCTCTTTTGGGTGTCTTTTATATTCAAATATTAGGTAAATATAAAACTAGGAAACTAATCACTTCCTAATGGCATCACATCCAAATACAGTCACATTGGAGATTGAATGAATATATGGATTTTGGAGTACACCAATATAAATGTATTCCTTCTATATACTTCATACTCCATTTACCTACTGCCATGTGTAACAGACCACTCAGTTGGGTAAAGCAAACTTCTTTTTTTTTTTTGATCATGGACTATGCTGCTTAGGTAATCAGACAGGGATCGTTGGGAGTGACTTGTTTCTGCTCAGTTGGATGGAATCAAGTGGTTTTACTCTGAAGTGTTCTGGAGACTTAGATACTCATTTAGTAGAGCCAGTGCAGTCATATGAAGAGGTGACTCCAAAGCAGTCTTCACTGGCACTGTCAATGAAAGAATCTCTATATGCTCTCTCCTAGTGGTTTAAACTTGTCACAGAATGGTGGCTGCATTACAGGAGGATTGAAACAAAAATCAGGTGGTAGTTGCATGGTGTTGTTTTTGTTTTCTATTAGTTGTACACAGAAACCATCCTATATAGCTTCTTCTTCAGCGTGATTTTTTTACAAGAAATCATGAAAGCCTCCTCAGATTTTAGGTGAAAATATTGTCTTCGCCTAGATGGGAGAATGACTAGGTACATAGAAAGAATAGCACATTGTATGAGAAAAGTTGTAGGAAAATACATTTAGCCACAAGTCTTTTTAAACATTTTTTTCACTAATTTGCCAGTTGTGTGTTATTGAAAATAACTTTTTATAGCCATTACAAATAATGTAGTTTATAAATTACCCATTCATATAATTCATTGATTTGCTATGGCTCTTCTTAGAACAATTATAAACCTTAGTGGCATTGTTTGAGATTTAATTTTTTTACATGTGTCTGTGAGATAGCATTTTCTATTCATATATGTCTATTTCTTCTAAAAATTAAATTTAGGCTTTAAAGGGACATTAAACTCTACATAAATTAGTTTATAAACTTTAAGTTAAGGACTTCTTTATTAAAACTATTTCTATAACTGAAACAATATCTTTAATATGTTTTAGGTATTAAAGTGTAAGTATGACTAGTTAAGGGATAGTTAACATATTGCATAATTAATATAATTTATCCTACTTGTATATTACTTGCAGTCATCTATTATTTTTAACTGTTATTTATTAAATTGACAAAACACCTATCTTGCTTAGTTTTTATGGATCTTTAAAGGGGCATCATGCATCATGCTTCTTAAATTCAGAATTGGCTTGATAGTTGGAGTATAATAGTCTTCTCAAATGTTCCTTCAATTACCAATATATAAATGATAATGATGTAAAAAAGAATAATGATACATGAGATATTTTGCATAGTCCACAGGAGAGGTCTTGCTGGAAGTCTTAGAGAATATTAGCTGTATCCATTTTTCAATATCATTTTCTCAGAGGGTAGGACTTTGTATTATAGAGAAAGGAGGAATATAATTCTTTCCCTCAAAGAAAAAGTGTAGTCAAAAACCATGCTTAGAATTCTTAAAGAATGGTAGTCAGTTTGTATTGCTTCTGATTGGATGGGATCATGGGGGCCAATCAAGGGGGGTTTGAAACCTGAAGACAAATTAAGAGGGTCCTGAACTGTCAATCTAGTAGTTGGATTTTATTCCATGCCGAAATAACTTTTCTTTTCGAGAGATGGTGGACATGACTATATTTCAGTAGGTGATAAGGAACAGATATATTTTCCAATCAAGGAAGTTTCAGGAAAACATGATAATTAAAATCCGAAGAGTACTTGTTTACAGTAATCTCAGTATACCCAGTCATATATATCCAGTACATACTGCTCTGATTATGGGATTTAAGAGGATATTGGCATAAAATGATGCATCAGGAGGAAAATGGATTCCTGAAGTAATAACAAATACACAAAACATGGAAAGATAACTTTGCTTTTAAACGTAGGTTTAACCAATATTTATTTTAAAATTCAGTGCTAAGTCATTTGAGTTGGGGCTCTACTTAGATGTGTTATGTGCATTTTTGTTTGGTAGCAAACTATTCCAGTAATTCCAAAGGAAATAAAACATTTGGGCATACAATTTAATAATTAATTAAATGTGTTTCTTCTTTAAATAAATCCTAATATACCTCTATATGATCCTATATTTGTGAATCATTGAAACCAATGTTATTTCATGGTGGGTGAAGCCCAGGGAATACAAAGATGTGAAATATATATACACAATGAGATAATACTGTTTGGTTTTTTTTTATTAAGGAATTTATACACACACACACACACACACACACACACACTCTCAAACCTGGATTATATGTTAACTTCTAAAAGACAGTCACTCCCAGCAACATAATAATATATACCCCTCTTCATTTGCAATCTTAGGTAGACTGGCTTATACTATGAGTATGAAACTTGAATCAAGAATACTTGTCTGTGAAACTTGCCAAGAATTAGACACCCAGAATTAACACTTCATCTATAGAAAGAAAATAATATTTGTGAACAGTATTACTGGCTCTAACTTCACAGGCTTATTTTGAATGTGAAACAAAATAATATATGCAGGAGGACTTCCTACTTTTAAAGTATCATGCAAATATATCATTTTTAGAGGAAAATTTAAAATAAAAACAATAAAAATGAAGTTATTAGCCTTTGTGTCAAAATATTTTACTTTCAAATGTATTCCCTTTTTGTATATCTTTCTGCTGTTTATTCAGTCTGGAAAATATTTCAGATATTTTTAAAATGGTTTTATTGGTTGACAGAAGAAAAGAGAATATTATATAGTGATATATAGTGAATTGTACTCAAAATTAATTTGTAATATAAATTATCAAATAGCAATTATGTGAATAATTAGTGTGCATATTGTGTATATTTGTTGTAGACTTTTATGTATAAAAACTGCATCATTATTTTTCATTGTTGACAGATACAGATGTATAAGCCTTTTGTATTCTACTACTTTTTCTCTAACCAATTAGGGATAGCTAATAAAAATGGGGGATTATTTAATTTGCCCTGTAGTATTTATAATGTGTTAGTTTCTTCTTACATTCAGAATATCCACTGAACTGAGAGCAAGAATAGTGTTAGTTCACCAGACTGATTTATTAATAGGAGGCTCTCATTTCACTTATTTTGCATCATTTTTAACACCTGATATGCGATGTCTTACATCTATTGAAAATAGCTTACAGCTTGCTGGGATTTGAGAGAGTTCCTCAAGGGCAAAAGGGGAAAACTCTCCTGGAAAGATCAACCATTTATCCTTTACAAACATTTTTCTGAAGAACACATGCCATCTGCCCACATTTGTAAACTAAATGGCCTGTTTTCTCTCAAGCACAGGAGGACCTATTGAAAATGTTCTCCATATCACATGAAACAAAAAATACAGCCCTGACTGCTAATACTAGCAGTGTCTTGTAAATTTAAGCCACATTACTCAGGCAGAAATTCCAGCTGTTAAAACACAGATAATGGAAAGCCAGTGTAAGTGGTGACCAACATTCTCAATAGGGTTAAACACCAACATCACACATTTCTTGAACCTTAAACACAATTGCTTTGGGGTCATTGACAATGTCATCATGCTTCAAGTTTTCTGGTTGGTTTGGATGCTGAATTCCACTTTGTTGAAAACAATTATATTACTTGCTTTTTGGTGTTTTATTGGCTTGTGCACTAAATTAAACAGTACATTTAAGATCACAATGAATTCTCAAAATGTGACAAACTTCATTCTTGAATTTATATTTAGTCTCAAAGTTAGTTTGGCCTATGTAAAACAAAAGAATAAAAATCACAATTTAACTGCTTTCCATGATAATACCAGTATTATATGAGTATTATATGCTGTGTGGTAAGTTGTCTCCTTTTTTGCTTCTTTTTAAAATTTCCCAAAATTAAAAAAATATAAAATTTTCAAATCTAAGTTGTATAAAGTTGTAACAATATTGTGTCCTATGCAATTATTGAATTGGATCAATGCATCTTTCTGTCAAGTAGTTTAACAAAGAAAGTCTCTGCTCTAAAATTGTGATACAGAAGGCTAAACTACTGTAAAGTCAATTATTTTATTTTATAAAAATTAAATCAGTCTTTACTCTAAATTCAATACTGAGTTTCATGATTATATGCCACAGTAACAAGAGAATATATATAATTCACTCATTTAAAAAAAGTCATGTAGAAAGAGGGAAGCCTTGACTAACAAATGATTGTACCTCCTTGTCATACCTATATTACTTCAAATTATACTATCAACAATAAGTTCTTGGGAATAAGATAAATCATCTTCATAATTCTTCAACATTTAATTTGATTTTAAACTACTACCATGAGACATTAAAAACATTAAGTCATGTTATTTTCATTCTAATCCTTATTACATTAATCAGGCAAGAGTCCATCAGAAACTTTAAGTGTATGTAAAACATTAATTTCACTGAATAACTGTAGAAACTAAGAACATATCTATTCTTTTCATTGCTTCAGAAATCTAATTGGTTTTACTGAAGCCAATGTCTATCAAAACACAAAAATGGAACCATTATGTTCTTATATAAACAACACAAGGACAACATGCACAACATTTCATGTACATACTCTCTAGTTTTAAATCAAGTTTCTTAATGCAACTATATTTTTTGAGTTGTTTGACATCATAAGAAAATAGGTAAGTGTCACACAGAAAGGAGATTAAAAGATAATTTGTTTTCAGAAAGCTAATATTCATTCAAATAATGTCATATTTGTGCATCTATTATATGCCAGATATTTTAGTTAATACACATGGTAAAAGATTAGTGTTATTCTCTTTTCCAACTAAACATGCAGATGTTTATAATGCATAATATTAGATGACATGAGAGGGGATTTTTATATGTTAGGAGAGAACACTTAAAGGAAAAGAATCTTTGCAAGGGTAGGCAAAATGTTCACCATAGGATTTTTGAGAGTGAATGATACATGTTTTGAATTTTTATTACAGGGACATTATTATTATGAGACATTATTAATGAACCAAGTGAGAGATTATCAGAAAACTGTATGGTTGAGAATTACTGGTATATTGACTATGAGAGCATACAAAAAGTACCTATATTAAAATTGCTTAAAATCCTAAGGACTTTCTCACTCATATTTGAAATATAGATGAGTTAAGCAAAAGCTAACAAGCTGACCATGGAACTGAAGTGCATACAAAGGAGTGGGGGAGGGTAAAATGGGAGGAATGAACACAAAGGAAATTGGTGGCTATTCACATGTTGATATGCTGGCAAGAGACCTATGGGTACAATGGCAATGTAAATATACATGTGTGTGTGTGTGTGTGTGTGTAAATATATACACACATATACTAAAATCATAATTAAAAATAAATTCTTAAGGACTTTGACTTTGTCCTATAGAGGTTATTGAAAGTCAGTAAATGATTTTAAGCAGAGGAATAAGATGAAATTCACATTTCAGAAAGAACTCAATAGCAGAATAGAAAATTAATACAACATCCCTGACTCCCCAATCCTCCATCTTCAAGACCAAGAATAACTAGCAGGTGTAGTCTTCCTGACACTACATCACTTTGTTTGAGTCTCTGTTATTATCATTATATCTTCTTCTAGGACCCTTTGAAGGACTCCTGTGATTATATTGGCCCCACCTGCATAATTCAGAGTAAATTCCCCATCGAGAGGTCCTTAATTTAATCATGTGTGTAAAATAAGATATTTCATATAAAATAAGTCCCTTTCCCAAGTAAAATAAGATATTTCACAGGTTCTAGGCATTTGGATATGGCTATCATGAAGCTCCATAATTATCACAATCTACAATATTATTTAATATTTTCTTCCTTTTTAGTATCCAACAGTATTATTAACCTGGTGTTATATATTGAAGAAAATAATGTCTTTTTTTTATTGGCTAGTGATTTGAAAAATTAGACCTTTCACACAGGTGTTTTTTTCACCTTTGTTGAAGTATAATTAGCAAATAAAATTATAAGATATTTAAAGTATACATGATAATATTTAACATATCTATACATTGAAAACTCATGGATTTTTTTAAATTAAAATATAACATTTAAACTATTCAAAATATGTTTTCTTCATAGTGATCTAAAAAGAGCTCAGATATGTTTAATTTCCTCATTTTTTCTCGGTTTTTTTAGTGAGATAACACAGGTTTACAACACTGCATTTGATTCAGAGATACAGGATCACACTTCTTCAAATGTGTTTTTACACTACACCCATTACCATAGTATCCATGGACCTCTAGCATTGTCCTTTGAACCCCCTCCCATTTTTGCCTTTCTTCCTCTTGCCCACCAATAACCTCAGTTTTACAGTCAGATTTTAAGGTTTTGTTTGGTTTTGTCTGAACTTTTTACTTTGTTTCTCTTATTCCATACATAAGTGAAGCCATTTTGTGTTTGTCTTTTGCATTGTAGGTAACTTGACTTAGTGTAAAACCCTCCAGTTCCATTCATATTTTTGCAAGTGGAAAGAATTCATCTTATTTTTAAAGTTGAGTAGTACTCCATTGTATATGTATACATCATCCTGATATATTCATCTGTCCTTGGACCTTTAGTTACTTTAAATGACTGTTTATTGAGGCAATTGCAGCCATTAGCCAGATAAAAGAGATATAGGTATTTGAACTCTTCTGGACAACAGTGGGGAAGATTCAGTCAGGAGCATATAAGTTTGTACCTAGGTATAGGTCATTGGGACTATATGAGTGTTTGATATTCAATTTCAGAGTCAGATCTGAATTTTCATAAAATTGTAATTCTTTTACAAAGTTAAATAGATTCATATACTGCACAGGCTTGTGTCTCACATAATTAAAATTTCCAGGATGACTCTGTGTTCTCCTTAATTATTCTAAAATGTTAGCATTACATAAGCATTTTTTTGGGGCACATACAAATTTGTAAAAGTGAATCCTATTCCATTGGCTTTAAAAGCTGAAGACATTGATAGCACAGATCCTTGATACCTTGAGTACAAGTTGCAATACATAAATCAATAGTCTCCAGAGTCTAGTTTACAATTTAGGCTTATAAAGATGTTACTTTTCCCAAAAAATGTGGCCTTGTTTCCTTCAGCTAACTTGGCTAAACTCAGTTTTAAATCTGAGATTCTCCTGATTTTGGAAGGTTTACAGTTCACATTTTTTAATCACTTTTCCCGATCTGTCATTTTCCACCATGTTAGACAGCATCAATTTAGTAAGTGAAAGATAATATGTTCTCAGTTACTCTGGCACCGACTTGACAACTTAAACGACTATAATAAAATATGTAGACCCTACCTGATTTCTTTCCAAATAGTCCATAAAGTGTCAGTGACTAAAAGGGTAAACAAATATTATATTCAGGGAGATTTGATAACTTCCTCCTCCAGTTGGTACGATGTGTGTGCTTTGCAAATTTAGACAAAATCTCTTCAGTGTAAGTATTGACTGGGGGGACTGATAATTCTATCTTATTTGAATAAATATACATTTTCTTCTCATGCCATTACAAATTTCTCCTCTGTGGAAAGTAATAATAATTTTCATATTATTTACTGACATTCTTGCTCTCTATTACTACTGCATGGTGTCTAAGTCTATAGACTATGATTTCACTTTAGGGATAAGACTGGAGGATACAGGATTCAGGTGAAGTACACTTTTAAATGAAAGATTTTGGAACAATAGCATTAGAATGGCAATTCTAGTATACCAAGGAGAGAGAAGAATGGAAAGACAGAGCCAGAAAAGATAAGATGGAGTAAGCAATGTGGTGGCTGAAAATTCAAGCTCAAGTTCAAGAGAAATGCATATGGATCTCAGAGGTTGCTCAGGGCTTTGGATTTAAGGTTCATGACTCATGAAGGGGCAGACCTACTCATTAATGCTGAAGAGAACAGTATCAGGAATATTCTGCTGCATAATAGTTTATTTTCTACAAAACTTTCAATGTTGATTTTTATTGTCACTTTCCCAAACTGATTTTCTTTTATTCAAATCATATAGGATACACCTAATGAAGATTAATTATACAACTGTCCATAATGAGTATTTTGAAATCTGAGTTTATTAGGAGAAAAATTATGTAGTTATGTGCTTCCAAAAGAACCAAAAAAGTACTAGTTCATAGATATGCTTATTTTCAATATCTAATTTGTGTGAAGTCAGAATGAAATATTCCCTCATAATATTGTATTTGTTTACACATATAAATTCAAATAATTATTGACATAGCAATCCCTCTCCAAATGACTATTACATATCTATAGAAAAATATGTGATCTAAGATAGAAATGATCAATAATATTCTGAATTATCGATAGAAAGTTTTATCATTTTCTTTTATATACTAATAATAGTTCGCTAATGACTTGTGAAATGAAAATTCATTTCCTTTTTATCACTTTTTTATAGTTTTTTCCAGCAAATGTCTATTCATTTTGGAATACTTAACTGATGCATCTAAGAATAATAAAACTGTCTGATGAAATGAAAAAACTTCTAATTTATTTCATTTTATCACATGCCTACATTTTGGAATGAATGTGACAACTAGTATGGATTTGCAAAACTCATGTATTTATAAAACCCATTTTGTTCCTAAATAACATGCTGCTCACTGTTGCCCTATTAGACAGTACCTAATATATAATCAACAATTTCATGTTTTAATGAGCAATCAAATTCTTAATAGAGTTGACAAATACCTACCTAATACCTTTTCTGATTTCTTTCAAGGATCCCCTCTTTCACCTGGAATCACACAGAACAGAGAGAGGAAGGGGCAGATGCCCTTTTGATCCCAGCTCTTCCTTTGTCTCCACGTTAATTGGTAATTATCCTTATCATAAACACTAGGTGGTAGTCACAGTGATTTTGAAATTTCAGTTAGGTTTTTGGTTATATCTATATGTATATATTGCTTTGCCATACCTAGTTGCTAATGCCAGGAGCAATAATATAAATTTTAAAGCATGCTAACCTGAGCCAATTAGATTCTAAAATAAGTGCAACTGCTATATGTGTCTCATAGTCTGAAAGCACACATTTGTGCTTTTAGACACAATTTTGCTTTGTGACATACTAACACCCAATGTAAGATTTTTTTTATTATCTCATTTATTGTACAGAATGCAATTATATAAATATCTTATAAAAATTTAACCATATAAATTCATTGCTTTTACCAGATAGTATGTTAATTGTTTGTTTTAATTACTCTGTGATTTATGAGAGTATTCTTTTCTTCTTGGTAGCTTTCTCCATATCAGAAATTTTCAACAGAAACAGAAACTCATCTCAATTAAGAACTTTGAAATTATTTATCTAAATTCCAGTTAGTTTTGAATGTAAATTATAGGAGTTAACTGCTCAAGTTACAATTAAATGGTCATCTTGGAATAATATAATAAGCTATGTCTGACCCAAGTTTCCATTTTATTCAATTGAATTAAAGAAGCTGATAACCTCACTTAAGAAATGGCAAAATATTTTTTCTCTTTTATAATATTTGGTGCTCAAAATGGCACACTTGTCAGAGTATTCTAATGCTTAATAGAGACTTCAGGCTAAGTTCCCAAACATAAGATTGATGAGAGTCATCCCTGACACGCAGAGTAGGTGCAATTAGACATCATTCTGCTTTTCAGTGTTGAGAGCTTGTGTACCATAACATGATAAAGATGTCTAAGTTTCTGTTTTATTTGCAAATCTATATACTAATATTAATTCAACCTGTTTGCAGAGAAATAGAAAGTATAAATAATCTGTAAAGTCTTCCTATTCTAAATACATGCTTAAAACTAAAAATTACCCACTGAGAATAAATCAAAATAACATGCTAGTTAAAACTAGTACAATTTGGTTACTAACTTATGAAGACAGTAGGTTGTGATGAGTCTTGCATCCCACTGTCTGAAATCCTCCATCCCATTCAGGTTCTCAGCATCAAATAAGTCTCTATGTGTTGTATAAATATATCTTTAGATATATAGGTACACTTATAAAGATAATATCTTATGGTGCAATTAATAGTAAAAATTTAATTTACTTTGCCTTCATAATTAGAAAGACAGATGAGAGCTTCAAATAGTGATTGAGTTTTTTAGTGTCTTAAATAAATGTAATTATTTTAAAGCATAAAATTTTAAAGAAAAATATTACTTTAAGATATCTTAAGTTCTCTACTAACCTGTGGTAGTGTATGTCTGTATATGTGTGCATAAACAAATTATGAAAAAGAGATATTTTAAATATAGGAGTAAGGCTAAGTGATTTTTAGGCTACAAATGACTCACATCCCGGGAATGATATTTTTAGTGAATGTCAGATCTACAAGTGCTAGAATACCCAGTAAATTAGTAGCATGTGAATTAAAATGCATTATTTTGATGAGCTCATTTAATCTTAGAAATGCTTTAAGTGATTTTGTAGCATCACAGATTGAAGATTTGATTATGTCTGGAAGAAAGTTCCCTATCATTTTTTTTCTAGCTACCTCACATTGAATATGAATATTGGCAGGTTGAATTACTCACTGAGGTTTCTTAACCAACAACCAAAAAATAAATGTTGGGAGGTCACTATAAGAATATTACAAGCAGCATTTAAAGTCAAAAATTGCACATTAATCCCTACATCAAGAGTGAATTGCTAAGGAGATTAGAGGAGAACACCATTTATTTTTAACATTTTATTTAAATGGTTAAATATACCTTTAGCTACCCTGCCACTCACCACTCAGCTTCCCTGGAGCTTGTTATGCATGAAACCAGGAATTTAAAACTGAATTTTTGAAGAGGGAAAATATTACTGGAGGGACATTTCTAAGTGAGTTTCATTGAACTTCCAAATCAAATTACACTATGCTGAAATGTAAAGTGCTTGCCATCTGGGTGGCTGTTTCACTTACTCAGAAGAGAAATCAAATCATAAGAGCCCTCCAAGCTAAACACAAAAGTTATAGAATAATCCCCCCTAAGAGAAGAAATGAAAATACAATTCTTCACATTTGTCCACTAGCTTTCATCTCAAACTACCTTTGAGAGCTCATTCACTCAATGTGGATACTCAGCAACCACTGGGCTGGAAACCTGATAACCTATGGGAGCAATTCCTTTAAAAGAGAGGAAGTAGAAATAATTCACCCAATTGAAAAAGCAGCAGGAATTTGGATGGGGGAAAAAAAATGGAGCTACCTGAGTTGGAATTTGGCAAACTCAGTGTAGCTTGCTCTAACAGGGAAAAATGCATAAACGTGGGATTTTATGACCACACATGTTCTCTGCTGATAGGTAAGGACAAATTCCAAGGGAAAAATGACCATCTTTAAGAACATTGTTCCTACTTAGTTTCCTTATTAATTATAGATGACACTAAACTCTTTATTAAGACACTCTTTCATGAACAAAACTTCCCCATGTAACAGTGTTCTTAAAACAACCGAGGCCTTCAAAGGAAAAAAAAATTGCACATCAGAAAATGCCTTATCAGTTCTTTAAATATATTTTTCATTTTAGTTAATTCAATTGACTTAAGAACATATGGGTTAAAAGCTTACTGAAAAACTGAATGAAGGTTATAAATGAAGGTGCACAGCAAATTAATAAACATATTATGTTAAATTCATTATTTAATTTAGATATGAATCGTTAATAAGTGATAATTATATGAGAACCAGGATTAAAGAGTAAAAACAAGCTCCTTAGTAAGCTGTGTTCTGTATGTTTAAAAAACAATCAAAATGAAGCTATGTATTATGCAGGGCTGCTCCTCAAATGCCATTTTGTGTTGATAGAATTTGTCTCAGTGGCATGTAAGTACCGATCACAGGTGCACATTTAACCATATTTTCCCCTGATGTGATTACTAACATGGTATTTAAAGAGGACTTATGTAACCATCTGAAGAACACACAGCTCTTCAACCTGTTTTTTTGAATATTTTATAAATTACCCCACTGCTTGCGTACAGACCTTTCAAGTCACCCAAGGTTTTCAGTACTTGCCACTAAATTAGTATATTGGTATCAGCCAAATCAATAACCAGGAAATATTTTATTTTGTCATCTACCATTTTGATCAGGAAGGAAATATATTAGCTCACATTTTTTGCCATTTATATTTTATGTCGTATTGAAATAATCTCTTTATATTACTTCCATAACCAAAAGTCCCCCTTTTCTTTGGCCCCATTAATTTCTTGCCACTTTTTTAACACTTTATTCTGACCCAAACTTCTATTATGAGTTCCAGGTGGAATTTCATACTTGCCATTCTGGTAGTGCCTACAGTATGTTCTGCACATATTATATGTAACTAGTGTTTGGGGTAAAAACACTCTGATACTGCATGTATCTTTTCACAGTTGCTTTGAAAGTGTTAGTTTGATGTTAGAATACTTCTCAAGGTAAAGACTTACTAAATTGTATTTCAACAAATAACCACAAATAAGCTATTTAACCATCACTGCAATTTCCTTGCTTAACTTTTTAGTCCTATGTTACTATTTTTCAGCAAGTAAAACTACAATAATTTATAGCCTCAAAAGTTTTCTATGTACTATCACTCATAATAATGAGACCTTTGTGAATATAGCTCCTCATTATGAATTCTGTGAATTAAAGGTCAATGCTGATTAAATAAGTGGAAGTTGGAATACATGTAGCAAAAATTTGAAGTAGTTTTTTTTCAAGCTCTTAATAGCATTAATTTTTTTAAAATAAATGTTTCCTTTTAATTATACTTATATTCGGAGTAGAGTATGATTGAATCCTTGTGGCACAAACTAGAACTTAATAAATATTAGAAAATAAATGAAAATATCTACAGAAAGGTAAAAGATTTATCTTTATAGGACTTCTATGAATATAACAAGTGAATGTGCTTTACATCCAAAATTGGATGTAAAGTTAGTCTCTATCCACATACCTGTCTCTAAAGATTATCTATAATCTCTTATCCAAGATTGCTGCAGTCTCACATTTCACTAAATACTAGTCATCTGCATGCTTACTGTTGCTTCTAATCATAGTTCCTTCTCTCGTGGGGGCTATTTGAATTTGTTGCTTATGATTTCCTCAAAACAAACAAAAACTAAGTTATTAAAAGAAAGAGTCTTACTCTCTCAGTTCCTTGCTATATTTTCTCCTTTAACAATCTGGTTTAACCATTCTGGTAAGAGTGTCACTGGTTTACCACCTAGAAAACTCAGGGTATTGCCTCCAATGCCAGCAAATATGCATGAAAAGAGTCAAAACTGTTTTTGGATTTCTTCATGACTTAGAAACCACCTTCTTCATGTTCATAGTTAATATTAACTTCCTGCAAGAGCAAACCAAACAAAAGCCTACACGTAATGGTGATGGGTGTTATCTAGATTATTGTGATCATTTCACAGTATATGCATATACCAAGTCATTATGTTACATTCCTGAAACTCATATAATATTATGTCAGTACCTCAAGTAAAGAAGTCCAAACACGGATACATAACTATTAAAAGGATAAATTCTTCCCAGTTTCTCTCAGCATCCTGAGAGTCTGAACTAAGAAGTTAGAATACATGAGTCATTCTTATCAATCTTCATTCTTCAAAGTGCATTTCATTTCTATTTCCACTTGTGCATGCCATAGCCTTTCTACCCAATAGTGCATCAAAGTAGAATAATTTTCTAACAAAATTATGCATTTCAGTTGTAAAATGAGACAGTGTGATCAGTCTATAGCCATGTGCTTTCCATGAAGGAAATATATCTAACATTATTTGGATGTATAGATGTTTGCAATATAAGTAGTAGAAATGCTTGCAAGAAACTTAAGAAGATATGAACAGCATGGAACATTAATGTGAAATTTTTGGATTTAACAATTAAAATCTGTATTCCCAAAATAGTGGATAAAAGCTCAGATAAATTAATACAAGCTCAGAGCTCTTGAAAACATTCCATAAAACATTAGGGCAATGCAATATGTTGACTAAAGCTGCATTAGAGTTTGAATTGTAAAAAAGGAGTATATAGAAAAGTAATTAAAATATGCATTTTAAGTAACATCTATTTAGAGATTTGTTATTGTATATTGCCACAATTCAAATGATAATTCATATAAGCAGTATAATGTAGATGTAGTCTTTGTTTGGAGACACATTCAAGAAGAAAATAGAGTCCTTGTATTCACTAATTAAAATGATTAAATAATGTAGAATTCATATGCAACAAAAATTCAAGAAGCTCTGATATTCATGTAAATGCTTAATAGTTTTTTTTTTTCTTTTTGTACTTTTTCTTGGAAGCGGTTTTGAAAGATTAGTCATCTTCTGGGTTTTTCTTTCTGTATGTTTAGTTATTTAATTTAAATATCTAATAGATTTTTATATATTTCATTTCTTCTTTACACCATTCATGTCTATTGAGTATTTTCTTTAGTTCAGAAAAAAAAGAACATATTGTCACTTCAAAGAACCAACATTGTAGTGAAGCATAAAACCAAATGCACAAGGAGTCCTTTAAACATAGTAGGATGAACAATATGTTAGAACTAAGCTTAAAGACAGTGACAGTACTCGTACTACTAAACTAACCAAAGTTTCATGAACAATTACTACTAGTGTCAAAGAGAAATGACATAACAAAGTAATAGAAAGCAGAGTGCAAAAATCTAGGCAAATGTAGAGGAATGAGGACTTAAGAGTTTGATAGAGATCACATGCAGGTCTCTCTACTTTTCAGGTAACCAAGACCATGAGCAGTAGTATAGTTTTGCCCATGTCAAACAACAATTGAACTCCCCAAAACCGAACACTTTCCACTATTCATTGTTCCATTCATGACGAATATTGCTGTATATGAAAATAAGTTACATTCATCTTCAGAATACCACTCAGATGTGCCTTTTGTTTTTTTGTTATAACCAAACCTGTTTGGTTATATTATATTATATCTGTTTTATTATAACCAAACCTGATCAACTAAAATTAATATAACATCAGTTGCCATAGAAGCCAATACTCTAAAAGTGAAAAATAATATATAGCATTAAATCAAACTTATTATTTGTATTCAGAATACCAAAGTGGCTTAGATATCAGCTAAAAACTATAACTAAGATAATATAATTTTTAAGAATCATAGCTCCATAGACATAAAAAAACTGAAATCCACTTAGTTCTATCCTTATCATTGAAAATCTCAATTATATTTTCTATCTGTGTGAAAGTTTTTTAATCCATGATATATGACCTATCCAGGTATTATTTTGGTCCTCTCTAAAATAATAAAATATTCATTCACAAACTTTGTATGACTATATCAAATGGTCTTAACATTAACAAGTTTTTAGTCAGAAATTATGTGTTTTCTGTCTAAATAGTGTCAGTTATTATGAAGCTAAGTATTTTTGCTCACTTAACTACTGCTAAGTAGTTAAGTATGCCTACAGTTTTATTCAAACATTATTTTTCATTAATGTGTAAGTTTAATTTTTATAAGGAAAATACTTTGATAAACATAATTTTTATCCATCACTATGAATTTATTTTGTTCTTTACATTGATCATAAAATATGAAAGGAGAATATTTCTCTTATGAGAGATATAAATGTTTCCAACAGAAAAACATTTGGTTCAGTTTAGGTACCTTACAGTTTTTAGCACCTGTTTAACGTCTTTGAAGTTTAAGTCACATAGTTCATATTGTGTTACTTGAATTGTTCACAAACTATTTTCTTTTATCTAGTTACAAAAAGGGAAATTGAGTAAAATTGGTAATATATCATCCTTTCCTTTCTGTAGATGACTTGCCCTGGATATGGCATTATTTAGTATCATAGGGTTGCCATCTAGTGGTTTCTGAAGGTACTTGTTTCTTAAGTTTACAGCATTGATTAAAACAATTTTTGAAATAATACTCCAAATTAGGATGAGCACTGTAAAACTGATGTGAACTACTATAAAAATTATTTTCCAATAATAATACTTTATATATCAAAGTTCTAAAAATATTTTATATTTGTTTCAATTGTCTCAAGTTTTCCATATTTAAAATTAAAGCAAAAAACCTCATAATTTTAATAAAACTATTGAAATATTTTTTTAAGAAATCAATCTGGTGATTTTAATATGAACTCAGTCTAGTTCATATTAGAAAAATAAATAATATCTGAAATAGCTTTGCAAAGTAGTTTTTACACTTTAATGGGAAATAATTAACTTCAAAACAATAACATTTTATACCTAGAAGAAATCATATTAGCAGAAACGAGTCAGAAAGAAAAAGACAGAAATCAAATGGTTTCACTAATATATGGACAACCAAACAAAAGTACACAAGGTAGTGGGGGGGGGGGATCAGCTGGAACAGTTAGGGAGGGGAGGTGGTAGGTGACCCCTGGGGATTAAAATGATGTGAAATATATATATATATGTATATATGTATATATATATATGTATATATGTATATATATATAATTTCAAAAGTAACTTTCTAGAAAAAATCATGCTGGTATTCAAAAGTCATTTAGCTCCTTTATAGCTCAACTCTACTACTCTCATAGCATTGGTGATCCCCAAGGTTACTAAACGAATTTAACATGATTTTCTTACCCATTTTCAAACAGTAAAGACTGAATCTCATGTATAATTCAGCGCCCTAATCACTGAATGCTTTTTATATCAAAGTGCACTTTTTCCACATACAGAAATAAAATTTCTGATGAAGAAACACTTTTCTATAATTATTTTTCTCCTTTATCTTTCTGTTCCCCCAAAATTTGATGAAATAAAAAGTTTAATTCTTACTAAGGAATTGATTAAATAAGAACATGTTTAAAGAATTCTGTTACTTTTCTCTAACAAGTTTGTTTTGAGATATAAAGGAACTTTTTCATGTTTGTTGCTTTCTTTATCACACTTCTTTTTTAGCATGCAGTAAATATATGGGATGACATCAACTAATCAGACTTCTTTTAAGTTACCTTAAAACTTTCAAATATAAGGAGAACTGAAAAGAGGAATAATATTTACACTTATAAGCTATTTGTCTTGATTCACCAGTTGTTAATATTCTACCACATTGACTTCTGTCTCTCTGCTCTCCCTCCCACTCATTCACTTGATCTCTGTATCTCTGATATGAATATACATAGTCTAAAAGTGGCTTCTTTTGTGGAAAACCTGGATTTTATGTACCTGTATCTTATATAGTTCTTAAGTATCCATAGTTGATTTTTGTGGATAAAAAAAAAGACTATTTACAGTTACTTGTCTTTTGGGAAATGAAAAATAGCTTGTTGCAACACTTCCAAAAACCTGGTCTTCTAAGAGAATTTCAGTTCAATTTAAATCTCATTATTCTAATTATGTTGTAAAAAAATTCTTCGCTTTATAAAAAGTAACTTAGTTAACCAAGCAGAAAGTAATCTCCTTTGAAAAGGGTCCTGTTTACAACTTCAGTCGATTATTTTCTCAAATTTTAAACAAAACAAATATATTTCTTGGGCCAGGCATGGTGGTGCATGCCTGTAAGCGGCAGCCTAGGAAGTCATGGCCAGGACCAGGGATTGCAGTTCAAGTCCCACTGGGGGCATGTAGCGAGACCTCGTTCCAAAAATGTATAGCTGGGAGTGGTGGCCCATGCCTGTAATCCCAGCTACATGCATGGGCAGCTGAGGCTGGGGATTGCTTGAGTCTGTGGTACCCCAAGCAATGTGAACCTGCAGTTCCACAGGCAAAAATAGTATGACCTAGTCTCTCTTTATATATACATATTTGTTGATTATTAAAAAACTCCCTAAAATTAAAATATTTTGTAAATTTAATAAATAAGACTTAGAAATATGAATCTCAATTTTTTCATATTTTAAACTTTATGTAATTCTAATTATTCTAACACAAAAATTGATTGCGCAATTAAATTTATTGAATCGGAGATATAATTTTCATTTCAATTCTCTTAAACTTGAAAGCACTTTAAGTAGACACATAAAATAATATTCCATGTTTAGAAGGAAAACATTAATGTGTGCTCAGCATATTAATCATTTCCAAAATGATCTTTAAATCAGACCAAAGTTATATAACACTCAGTTAAAAAATAATTGTAGCACACTAAATTGAGGTGACTGTTGTCAGTGCTGCTGCTGTCATTTATTCTTGGTCAGAGATATTTTTCCTGACAGGATGCTAAGGCCGCACATACCTAGGACACTCCTGGAACTACTATGATGGGCACACTAGGACAAAAGACAGCTCCAGTTACCCATGCTTGAGAGACTTTTGACCTTTCTAGAATTCCAGTTGTATCCTTACATTATTTTTCTAATCTTGTTTGCTCCCTTTTCATAAGTTATTTTGATGTCTTTCTGTTTCCAAAACCATATTGTCATTTCTTAAGACACAATAAGACTTGTTCATTTTTTTGGACATATTTTAAGTCTGCGACCTTCACCACACATCACTTCTAACTTCATTCTTTCTGCTGGCTGCCTGATTAAATTATGACTCTATAATGGTTCCTTATCTAACTAAACCACAAACTTACAAATTAAATGACAACTAATCAGATTATATGCAACTACGTCAGATTTTGTGGTTCTCACACTAAAATCATGTTAATGGAAAGCAGTTTCTCCTTACTAAAGGGATTTTGTGTTAACCAACTCACATATAATGCATATCACAATAATGCCATGATATGAAAGTTAGCCGCTTAGTGAAATATAGTCAAATCAGCTTTCTTGTCAAATACTAACATAGGTCTTAGAATATGCCACTTTCTTTACTTTTAACAATCCTTTGAGTAGTTTTTCTATTTCCATTTATTAATGAGGAAAGTAAAACACAGAGAGTCACAGTAACTTCCCCAAATTCACTGAGCAAGTAAGTAGTAGAGTTGGAATTGAAATCCTGGCATGAAGCTTTACGTTCTATGCCCTTGGCAATTATTATTTTCAAAAGATCATATGCAAAGTCAACCTGGAAATGTTTAATGCAATTATGACTGATGCATCATCTTTAGATCCGGAGACATTATTGACTTATTTTTTACTATTTCCATGTAGGCAGTGAGTTGTTTGCTGGCCTCTATAGTGACTACTGGGGCAGAGATGCTGCAGTATTCCGGAGCATGGGGCGCCTGACCCATATTCGCACTGAGCATGATGACGAACGACTACTGAAAGGTAAGTCTGAGGAGGGAAGCGTCTGTAAATTAGACCTTTAAAAGCCTACAACTTATTGGAAAAATGCCATTTTGATCATTAAAATACGAATATAATTTATAGTTTTTACGGATTTCAGGATTTTTTTCCTCAGGGTTGACGTGACTGTAAGTAGAAATTACCTTTATAGAAATCCTTAAAATCGGGATTTAAATTAAAATAAAAAACAAGAATTTAAAAGTAAGAAGTCCTTTTCATCCAATAAGCTGTGTCTTTCTTATTAAATGGTATAATTTTGACAAATCCGTTGCTTTACTTTGCTTACTTTTAGAGAATCACATTGTAATTTGAAGACAAATTTGATGCAAACATCACTAGTCATTCATTAACATGGAGTTGTTTGTAAGAAAGAATGTTTATGTTTTTGTGTACTGTTATAGCTAGGGACTAAAATATCATTTCCATTTTTTCCTATCTTTTTATTAATCTTTACAGAATATTCAAATTATTGGCATGTTATCATTAAAATGTCTAAATTTCATATTGGTCAATAGATATTCACTCAGGTCCCTTACACTACAAATGTAAAATATTAAGATAAATTTCCTACATTAAAAAAGTTCTTTGTGCTAGAGTGGTAGATAATTTATGAATTAAACATAATAATGGATATTTTTACTAAATGATAGATATTTTGCTAAATATATTTTTGCTATTACCTATATATAGGTAATATTATGAAAGGCATGTCATATAGATTATCAACATAATGCCCCCAACTGTCCTTCAAATTATTGTCTATATCTTTTTCATTTTCTGAATCTATCATTTTTTACTTAAAATTTCCTTTACCATTTCATTTTTTATCTGCAGAGAAAATAGAGATATCTATAGAATTTTCAAAGTTTAGTACAGTATCTCAAAGGAAACATTCATAAAATGATGAAAGTCAAACTTGCACATTCATGTGATATATAGATAATAGAAAACTTATTTTGTTGTAATGGGTATGTCACTGTCCTTTTTTTGTTACCTTTATAGAACCAAAATTTGTAGGTTCATATATGATACCTGACAATGAAGACAAAGATGACAACAAAGTCTATTTCTTTTTTACCGAGAAGGCGTTGGAGGCAGAAAACAATGCCCATGCAATTTACACCCGAGTTGGGCGACTTTGTGTGGTGAGGATTGCATTTCTCTCATTAAACTTGCTTATCTCATCATTTATAGTCATTCTTTGTTAATTCTGTAGTAGTTTTCTACTTTACAGTATTTCTGGTATTCTGTAAGTTGTCTGAAATTGGTATTTACTATCTTTATATTTTTGTATTTAGTGAAAGTTTTATTTTAAAAGAGCTTTGAGTTTTGTATGATTTTTTTTCCGTTTCAGATATACTAAGAAGAAATAGTCTTTAAGAAACTATTTTTCTGACACATAGTTGAACACCATTTAAAATATATGGATATAACACAGATCTTTTATATATCTTTTAATCCACATTTTAATTGGTTTATATTCCTATCAGTAATTTTGTTGATTAACTATGTAGAAAAAGTCTACAATTTGTTGTTTGCTTAGGTATATTGTTTAAGAACATTATAAGTCATTTTAAGTAGAAATATGTATTAAGAGGGTGCTAATGATATTGTAGATATACATTATTATGTTTCTGGGTGTATATGTCTCTATATATCTGTTTGCTTGGCAAGTACACATGTAAGTGTTCAACTGTATATTTGTGTGTGTCTATTTCCATTTGCCCCCCACCCCCGTCATGAAAAGAAACGAATGGATGCTTTCACATTTCTAAGATAAGCAGATTATTTATCACTAAAATAATAAGTTTATTATATCATAAAAGTCACACATTTATTTAGGACAGACTAGTCTATTAGCATTATTTAGCACCTATGTTTAATGGACTAGAATGAAAGCACACAAACAAAGCACAATGTACAAACCTGAAAAAATTGCAGGAAATTGATTCTATAATATTTAAAGATTATTCCAAATTTTATACATTAAGTAAAAAAGTTAATCCTTTGCCATCTATTTGTTTAATAATACAAAATCATTATTGATTTAAAGTTTATTAGATGCCACTTACTTGCTTTTTATTTTTCTCAGAATGATGTAGGTGGACAGAGAATACTAGTGAATAAGTGGACCTCGTTCCTAAAAGCAAGATTGGTTTGCTCAGTACCGGGAATGAATGGCATTGATACATATTTCGATGAACTAGGTAAATATTGGAAGAATTAAGTTCTTTTCACTGATGTAAATGTCTCTGTGTAGCCTTCACTATAGAACATATAAAACTTATTTTCTATAGCATTGACTTCTATCTACTCTTTCCACTTTCTTTTTATAATTTTATTTTATGAGGCAACATTGATGTTATCACTCTGTATCATTTAGAGGTATGGTACATGCCTCTTCAAAAAATGTTACCACACCACAGTCACCACCAAGGCACCATAGTCCTCCACCATACTCCATTAGGCCCTCTCCATCTTTTGCTCTCCAATCTTCCACTCACTCTGTAGCATTTCTACAGTATCTCAATTTTATAGTCTGATTTTTTAGGTTTATTTGTTATTTGGTTTTGTCTGAGCTTTGTTTTCTTTCTCTGTATTTATATTTAAATGACACTATTAGTTAGCTATCTTTTTCCTTCTGACTTACTTTACTTACCATAAGTGTCTCCACTTCCATCTCTGTTGCTGGAAATGGCAAGAGTTCGTCTTTAAAAAAAAAAAAAAAAAGGTCTGAATAGTATTACTTTTTGAATAAACATACAACATGGTCTAACTTATAGGATGTTTTTATGCTATTTATTTTGGCCAGGTCCATATGAAGGGGACAAAGGAATTGAAAGAACAAAAAGAAGCTCTTTAGTTTAGAGTCAGTGCCTCTGGTCCTTTCTGTGAGGTTAAGCTCAGAGTCATCCTGAATAGACAAGTGTTTCATTTTATTATGATCTTGCCCAGGTCATGTGTAATATGTAAATTTCTATCTTACAACCGTTAGTGGTTTCTGAGTTATTTTATGTCAATATATTCTCTTTATCTGCAAAAAAGAACTAAAAATATTAAGTATTATAATGATCTTTAATTTTTCAGAGGATGTTTTTGTTCTTCATACCAGAGATCATAAGAACCCAGTGATATTTGGACTCTTTAACACTACCAGGTGAGCAACTTATATAATTTTAAAAATTTATTTATATATAAATTTCACATCATTGTAATCCCAAGGATTCACTCCCCCACCATCCCCCCCCCCCCCCCCCCCCCCCCCCCCCCCCCCGCCTGAAGTTGAGTGCATCAGTTTGGTGCTTAGCTTGTTTTGACTTTTCCTCATGGCTTTTGTTTATTTTTTCCTTATATCCCATATATTAGTGAAGCCATGTGGTTTCTGTCTTTTTCTTTTTGACTTGTTTCTGCTAATATAATTTCTCCATCCATGTTATCATAAAATCATCCAATTTGTCATTTTTAATTGATGAATAATATTCCATTGTGTATATATACCACATTTTTTTCATTCAGTCATCTGTTTTGAGGCTTCCAAGTCCTTGCAATTATAAATAGTGCCAGAAACTTATATGATTAATAAAAATATTATGAAACAGACAACACCTCACCCTTTCATTGTGTGTATAATTTGACAGTATGATTGTCCTGTTGGTTACTCTCATTTTCTGTAATTTATGTCACCAATTTCTCTTCATTATTTTGTTTATAATTGTGCTTTTATTTTTATTTTAAAACTGCATTATTTTTTATGGAAGACAGTGTTTTACAACACTTTACATGGTTCAGAGTTACAGGTTTATAGCTCTTCAGATGTATGTTACCAAATCACATTTAGCACCAAGAAACCCATAATGCTCCCTCATGGTCCACTGGGACTGTTTCCTTGCTCCCCATATTTATCCTGACATTCTGGTAATCTGAGTTCTGCAATAGATTACAAGGGTTTCATTTGGTTTAGTTTTTTTTAAATCAACTAAATAATTTTCCTTTATTTTATTTCTCTGTACTCCACAAGAGTGAAATCATCTGGTATCTATTTTCTTCTGTCTGACTTATTTTACTTTTGTATTACAAACACAGTCTCAATACAGATCCTTATTTGTTTTTTGATTGAAGGACTACTGTGTTCAGCATTCTAATCTTGTCCCCTCTGGTCTACAACAAAATACTTTCTCATATAATTTAGAAGATATTAGTTCCTTGTAATATAGAATCTAGGATCATCCTTTTAATGATGATAGATTTTTCTAAGTCAGTTTTTCAACTCTATCAACACTTGCCCTCACATCTTTGAAAGTTTCTCCTGTGAGCATTTTAATACTCTGCTTTTGACAAGATAATACCTTGACACAATCCCACGGTCTATTTTGCTATTCCTTATCCCCAGGTTTTATCTAGTCACTTCTTTTGTGGGAAGTGACTTTCTTTTCCAACAATGGTTTATATTAGTTCTTGTCAACAGACATGTTCAAGAAATACTGCTTCTTTCCTTAATCATAAAACATTTTGCTAACTCCTTTATTCTGGCTGTCCAGTTCCTATGTAGATTCATTGTGAAAACACCCTTATGATTTATCCTCGGTGTGTTAAATTTAAATAAGCTACTCAAGTTTAGGTCTTATACTATCTTATTTTTCTCTTTTTTATATTATTTTTATTAATGAAGAAGAAAAATTAATCAAATGGTATTTCTTGTGTTTTATATGAATAAAGATTATTAAAATAAGTTAGGTTGAAACTAAAATAGTGAATGTCCGAAATTTTAAAGACAAGAGTTGACATATAACTTGTATATGTAATATACATACAAGTATATGTGTGTATATAATTTCTTGAGTATCATTCCATGTAAGGTTGATTATAGGTGAAGTGACTAGAATGAGATATAAAGGCATACTTTAATTCTCTGGGTAAGGATAGAATGATATTACTCAGTTTTTCTTGTATTGCATTGATAGTCATGAATATCTTGCTTGTGTAGATTCTCTCTACAAAGTTTTTGTTTAGCTTTTAAGCAGGTAGTTTCTCTGTTTACTTTTGAAAAACAGCGGTGAAGTCAATTGGACAAGTATTCTGCTACTGTAAGAACTTGACCTCAACAGATAAACATAAAAATAATTTTTCTACCAATTGTTTCTTGATACAAAGAAAAGCAGTAAATCTAGATTGTTATCTCAGTCCATGGAAAGCCCCTTATCTTTACTTAATTTTCTTACTTATGCCAGTGCAGGTTTATACATTTCATGATAATGTCATGGCCTTCTATGATAAATACAAACTATTGGATGGTCAGTATAGTTCTTCTGTAGGTTAATCCAATCAATTTATAAGGTACTTTTCTAAATGGTAGTGTAATTGGATCTATTGGAAATTTCATAAATAATGTTATTTTCTTCCATAATTTCAGTTTTTACTGTTCAATTTATATCTAAATCTAAAAAAATAAAATAACTTCCCAGCTGTCACCTAACATAAAGGTTGATACTCATCACATGGTGATCAAAGGTTTATTGCCACTTTAGTTGGAAGACATCTCTGATTTCTCACTATCACAGGCATTTCCAATTGCTTCAAGGTGTGTAATAAAATGTGTGAATTGATGTCCTGAGACAGAAACATAACTGCTGTTCTACAGGTGTTTCAGAGTGAAAGAAAATTTTGCATTTTGCATAGCACTTTCACAAACATTGTTTTGTAACTCTCCAAATATATTAATTCTCATAATAAAGAAGCTGGGTTGTTGCTGAAATTCATTCAGATCATGTCAGCTAAGAAATATAGCCAGATATTTATTTTTAAATATAGCCAGATATTTAGTTCTTCTGTAAAATGTTATTCCTCACTAAAACTTCTTTCTGTATTTATTCAAATAATATCTCGACAAGTAGAAATTTTTATCAAAAGAAAAGTCAGTCGCTGCTAGTTCTGAAAGTAAAGAATCTGAGTTTTATAAAATTTAAACTTTCTCCAAAATTAATCTATTTATCTTAGTTATCTTGCCACTACTGGGCTGTTTCAGTGACTTGGATAAAGGACTATACAGTACTTCATGTCTTCTGGACCCCAAGCTTAAGAATATGACAAAGCCCCAAGTTTTCATGAGAATTTAAATTGTTCACTAGAGAATATGCACTGACGTATATAATACAATTTGAATAGAATTTGCATTAATATCATGGAGATTGGAGAATACTGTCTACTAAGAAGCTAAAATAACATACATCATAAAACTTTAAGATGAGTAATTCAATATGGGAATGATTCATTTAATATTAAGCCCAGATCTTGTTTAGTAAAAAATATATATCTACTGTATATTATTTAATAATAAAGTTAAATGACAAGTATTTTTATGATTCTAATAATACCCTCCTCTATTTATACTAATAAATGAAGGTGTTATGTTTTGGAATTTTAAGACCTGAAACATTATAGTAATATTTCTATAATATCCTGTACTTAAGAGATTATAACTTTAATTTTATACAACAGATTCTACTTTTGTCTATGTTTGAAGATGTTGTGGATTTCTTAGCTCCAAAAATAATAATTTTCTCTTTTTTCAGTAATATATTTAGAGGGCATGCTATATGTGTCTATCATATGTCAAGCATCCGGGCAGCTTTTAATGGACCATATGCACATAAAGAAGGACCTGAATACCACTGGTCACTCTATGAAGGAAAAGTTCCTTATCCAAGGCCTGGTTCTGTAAGTTTTGACTTTTAAAAAAGTATTCTTGTTCCTCAAAGATGCTTCTTGTTCACTGTAGATGCTTTACAAAACCTTGTGTTAAATAATTAAGAAATTCTACACCTAAAATTATCACTTGCATGAAAAGAAATGCCATTCCTCATTTCTAGTTGTAGAATGTAATGAAAAGAATATATTCCCTATTTTTTGGTAATGAAAGGACTATAATCTATGATGGGTACATGTTAGCAACGTTATGAAGTACATTATCATAGGTGCTTTAACTAGCTCCAAATAAAATTTATTTTTAAGCATAACGATGAATATCTCCAAAAAAATGGGCATCACATTCTTCAGAAGAATTATTAATTTCCAGAATAAGAGAAAGTTACCAAACTTTTATATTATAATATTTGGGTCAGTCTCTGTATTTCTTACATCAGATTCTATCTTTATTTCTCACTTAAAACATTGAGAAGAGACTTTTCTCCACCCCCTCAGAATACTTAACACTTCATTTAACATCCTTGCTGGCCTCCTATAAGAAGAATGCCAACTCAAAAGTGTTGCTGGAGTACTGAAAGTTCTACCTATGCTTCTGAACTGGTGCTATTAAAATGATCCCCAACTAGTCATCCAAACGTGTGTCCTTTAAATAGCTTATGTATTTTAAAATGGTGATGACAATTATAATGATGATTTTGCATCATAGGTTGGAAAAATGTAGGATCATTGTGTGTGCTATGTGGGCCATGGGGAAGAAACATTTAACCTGTCATGCAAGTCACAGTCTCCATTTTTATGAGCAGCTGGTAGAACCCAACATTATGCTGTTTCCACGAATACTTGCAAGTCAAGTAAAACTGTTTTTGCAGAACCAAAATCCAAAGTGGAAACAAACCTTACCTCCATTAACAAGTGTAAGGCTTTACTGTTTCAATCATTCTCTCACTAACTTAAAATTATTACTTCCAGTAAGACATAAAGTATATTTTATTTCACTCTATTGATTGAAATTGCAATTCAAATGAAAAAAACCCACTCCTGTGGCTTTGCTGGAAATGCCTCTTGAAAACCACATGGTCTTAAAGGAGATTTGGAGGAAGTGACTGCTTACTGAACTGCTTCCAGGCTGGTCCAAAATGTTTCCAATTATATATTCTGAAAGTACACTCAAGTGAAAAATTCATGCTAAATTAAGAAATATGGACTGATTTTTTTAAAAAAAACAAACCATTAAAAATGCCCTTTTGCAGAATCTGATTACTAAACTACTGTACATAGATGCTAAAGTGGAAAATTTTTATCAAGATAATCATTACAATTGCTGCTGGTAGTAGAGGAAAATATGCAAAATGAGGGAGCTCGTAATGAGTATGAATCAACATAGTTCAAAGTATTCCAAGTAACTTAGCTACCATTGAGCCTTTATTTTTAGAGTGAGTGATTGATAATTGGAACATGTTAGAGCAAATGTATCTTATTTTCTCAACTCATTGTTTCTAATCTATACAAAAATAATATAAAGCATTCAGATTACAGTAGAACAAAGAGGGTTTTTTTCCCTTCAGTAATTAATGATGATGGAGTTAGATCAAGGTTCAGTTACAGCAGTACAGCTCTCTAGTCACTGAGCCAACTGGAACCATCACCAATCACATTATTATAGTTTCAATAATGGGAAGGCTATTTTGTGCAGGTGTGATCCATAATTGGTGGTGGAAGGGGGAGAAATTTGATACAACAAAGAAAATTTTTGTTTTACTATGAAGAGTGTATTGTTTACTTTCCAGTTTTAATTTATAATGCAAAAATAAATTTCAGAAAATAGAAAAAATAATTCCAATATTTATATTGTTAACTGCTTTACCACCTCCAAACAGTACCAATATTAAATATACATTACTTTTTCAAAATTTAACTATGTTCCATTTATTTCTAGTATGCGCATTTGAAATAATTTTGTCTCTCTTTGCAATTTTAACACAGGTTTTATTTGTTATGAGGAATATATGGTCACTAAACATTTCTAAGTCATTAGTTATATCTGAATATACCCAGTTTTCTATTTCTTCTCATATTTGATAGTAAGCTTGCTTTTTAGATTTAAGCAAAAAAAAAAATCTCTTCCACTCATTTCAGTGTGCAAGCAAAGTGAATGGAGGGAGGTATGGAACAACCAAAGACTATCCTGATGATGCTATCCGGTTTGCAAGAAGCCATCCTCTCATGTACCAGCCCATAAAACCTGCTCATAAAAAACCAATACTGGTAAAAACAGATGGAAAATATAACCTAAAACAAATAGCAGTGGACCGAGTAGAAGCTGAGGATGGCCATTATGATGTGTTGTTCATTGGAACAGGTAAAACATTAGAAAGCTCTCAAAGACATTTATGTTGAACCTTAGTATCAATAACTTTATTAAATTTTAAAAAATTATCAGCAGATCTCCTATTGGTTCATCAGTCCATTTGTAAACTACTTATGACAGTGAGTAAGAAGAGAGGATTTGGGGGTAGTTACAGGTATCTGTAACAGGTAGTTACAAGTAGTACCTGTTACAGATACCTGGCCGATACTTAGAACATCTGAATTGATGAATAACTGAAGAGTGAGGAAGTGAATAATTTATTTAATGATAGCAATTAAACTTCTCAAAGAGTATATTGTGTGCCCTGCCCGGAATTAATCTTTCATCAGTCATCTAGGTCCCTGGTTGCTCAGTAATATCAGATCTCATCAGAATCAGCCAGTTGTGTTAGATAGGCCAAGTGTCACACATAATTGAGGTAACCATTAGACCAAAGTTATAACATCATGCTTTAGTAAACAGAATAGAATAGATATGCTAAACATAAATTTTTAAAATAAATTTCAAATTTCAGTTAATTCAGTAATGTAATTAGATATAGATTGCATTGCAGGAGAAAACATAATCTTTTTGTATACAGGGCAATATGTAGCAAATTTTGTCAAGTATTTGAAAATTCTGCAGTGATTTAAAAAGTCTCTAAAATGACCATTTCTTTATTTTTTCTTATGCATCATAGTTATGGCTAGAGCAGTTGCCGTTAATAAGAATTTACTGTATATAGCTTTTATTGCACACATGTAATTCTGAAGAGATGTTAGAATGTGCTCAGATTAAAAAAAAATCAGGATGTCATATCAGTATCAGTTCTTGGGTTTCTCCAGTAATATTTTTTTTAAGCAGATTTAAATGTAGAAATATTTATCTGATCTTCAGTAATCGATTGCCTTTGCAGACTATATTTTATCTATTTATTTTAGGAGGTTAATGTTAAGGTATGTTAATGTTAAGGTATGTTTGAAATTAATAAAGTATCTGAATTTTTTAACAAATTTAAAACAAATTTGCTCGTAGTCACTTCAACAGAATAAAAAAATGTTCCAAAAATAAGAATGATATTTTATACAATTAATCATAGAAAAATATTTATTTTACAATGCTCTGGAAAGTATAGAAATGCACACACTTGTCAAAGAGATCATTTTAAGAATGCTTTCCTGTTAAATTGAAAAAACTATTTGAAAGAATTCCTAATATATACTCTGCTGTCTTATAAACTATTTTAACTCAAAAATGTGATGATATTAAATCAGTTTTTCAGCACAAAAGAACGTATTTGTTGAATGTGTGATGAGTACAGTGGAAAAACCTATCAATGACATTAATTTCCCCTAAATTTATCAAACACACGCTTTAATACAGAATGCACCTTATTGCAAATATCACTACTTGCAAATTAATATTTGGGTTTTATCTTTCTGTTTGGTAAAATATTTATCAGGTATTTACTATGTGTATTAGGTTTTCAAAATTATGACAAATTTTAACTAGTATAGAAAATAAGTGATTGTTACTAGCTTAATTTTAGCCCAATTTTATTAACCCATGCACAATATTTGATAATTTTGAAACAAATCACTGAAATACCATAGAAAGTCTTGTACCAGCACCTCAAATACACTTGTTTTTTCTGAATAATTTTTCCTAGCATTATAAAAAAATTATTCCTATAAACAAAAACATTATTTTTGTATTTTTATTGGAAAGAATAAGCTCAAAATATGAATAATAGATGGAATTTTGATATATGAATATAATTTTATGAATTTATTGATAACTATGAATCTCAGTGATGTACAGGATGACTCATTGTACGTAATTATAATTTTCTCACATTATATGAACTGTGCATATATATATAAGTATTTTTATATGTCATATATACACCTGTAAAAATACGTATAGACAGAAACAAAGATTTCCATAGCATGTCTCTTAGAAGATTTCTTAAGAGTAAAAGTATAGTTTTTACCAGAAAATTAGTTTTGGGTAAAAATCTTACATTAATCATACATCATAGAAGAAACGAGTAATTTGGCATTTGTTTATTATCCCATTAATATAAAAAAAAACATTTAACCTATGAAGTTTTAATTGGATTTTTAAATCAAACTATTTGAATAATTTGTCATTTGGTCTTAATATTTAGGTAGGCATATTAAATTAATTTTTTGCTAATTGAAGATTGAGTATACAGTAATCATGTTGCTTAAGCAGCAATGATTAAATGTTTCATTCATTTAGGTATCATTTCTTAATGAAGGCATAGTCTCCATTGGTATTTAATTGTTAGAAAATTAGACTATACAAAGCTTTTAATCTATTTCTTCTTTGCATTTTTACAGATAATGGTATTGTATTGAAAGTAATCACAATTTATAACCAAGAAACAGAGTCAATGGAAGAAGTAATTCTGGAAGAACTTCAGATATTCAAGGTATTTTAAGCAGAAAAGTACCCTACATTTGTGCATTCCAGACAATTTCAATTCCAATGAATTGTAATTAGGAAAAACATTATGTCTTTTTTTTTTTTTTTTTTAACGGAGTGTTAGGAATTCAGAGTGAATTGAAGTGAGGAGTAATTTAAAATCCTGACACATGAATTTGATTGTCATAGACTGTTCAAATGGGAAAACCAGTGTTTAGCCTAAAAAATATTTCAATGCATAAACTGTGAGAAAAAAAGAAATAAAACTTATATCACTAATGAATATCCACCAAAGGTCATATCTTGGCAAATGTGCTTTAAATCCAGTTATACAGAGAATCTGCTAAGAGGAGAACAAGATCAATTTCTTCATATAAAAGAATACTCTGACTTTGTTACTTTATTTAAACATACCTGAGTTTCCAAAGCACATGTAACATTCAAATTCAAACATAAAAATTAAACTTCAAGGACAAATAGTAACCTACGTAGATCATCCGTTTTTTCTCATCTACTTACTTAGCTGTTCCGTTCCATTAGAAAAGAATTTATACTATATTTTAATTTAATCATACTTTCATACATGATTTGCCAAAATGAAAACTATAGCCCACTTGGCTTGGAACTACACTAATACCCATTAAGATTTCAGGTGATTTACAAACATGGTAAGAAAAGTTCTGTTCTTATAATTATTTTCATTAAAAGAGAACTTTTTTTTTTCTTTCAGGATCCAGTTCCTATTACTTCTATGGAGATTTCTTCAAAGAGAGTAAGTGTGTGTGTGTTCATGTGTGTTTGTGTGTATGTGTGTGATATGTGAATTAGGTGAAAAGATAAAGAGTATATGAGCTACAGTTTTCTCTGACAAAATATACTGATTTACATATAATAAATTTATTCACCCATTTTTAGAAAGGTAGAGATAGATTTATTTCTACAACCATAATAGGATATTATTTCATATTTATTTTCTCACTAATATTTTTGAAGTAATAATGACAGCAGTGGTAATTTTTAAAATATACAGTGAAACACCAGCCTTCATTTCACTTTACTGGAATGCTTCTGGTGTAAATTTCTCTGAAAATAGTTGTGCCATATATTATCTCAAATTTATAAATAACCTTTTATGTTTAGGAAAATGAAGACAGGCTTAGTTGCTGTGCTAATAGTCTTTTTCTTACTTAACAATATATCTTATAGCTTATTCCACCCTTCTATAGATACATCACATTTCTTAATCTTCTAGGCAAATATTTTAAAGATCATTTACTTATCCCATCTAGTATTCATTGTCTCTATAGATCTTTAAAGAATGTTAAATGGTGTAAGTTTTTTTTTTCTCCTTAAATCCTGAATATGACAAGGTCTCTCTAGTGATTTTGATACTTCTCCCACTAAGCATGGAAAGATTTCTTCAAGTCTTGAATTAGTGAAAATATCAGTGTTCTCATTATTCATCTAGAGTAACTGGTAATTTCACATTCACGGAGGTGGTGTTTATAAATGTGAAAAGCTAGATACAGGAACGAGGCTAGTTCTGTTCATTTCTGCTAATGATTGCTCTCTCTCCTTCCATTTCTGTAGCAACAGCTATACATTGGCACTACTTCTGAGGTGGCCCAAGTCAGATTCCATCAGTGTGACATGTATGGAAGTGCTTGTGCTGACTGCTGCCTGGCTCGAGACCCTTACTGTGCCTGGGATGGTATATCCTGTTCCCGGTATTACCCCACAGGTACACATGCAAAAAGGTGAGACAGAATCCTGCATATAATGCTTCTATTGTTTAGGAAAATATCAACTTTTTTTCTTCCATTCTGTACTCTTTCCATGAAAATAGCCATGTATTTTTTTTAAATAAATCATCATCATCCTATTTTGTTCATGATATACATTTTAGAAACTGGAATTTTTCCTGAAAATAACGACCATGGATTCTTCTATACATAAACTGCAACTGAGAATGCTGTTGGGTTTTAATTTTTCCACCCAGCTTTGAATCAACTCTTTCCCCTCCTGAAATTTTTGCTGCAGGATGTGAAACCAGACTAGATAAACTTAGAATGGGGAAATGGCAGGGCACCACACATGAGGGATTCAAAGACTTAAAAGGAAAATAAATAAATAAATTCTAAAATACATCCCGCTTTTGCGCCATGTCCTCTCCGCCAGCTGGTCTTCATTTATTTCATTTTGAAAGTGAATATTTTAACTCCTAGGCAAATGCATGACCTATATAATTAGTGAAACATGTGATTTAATTCAACACAAATGAAAGGTACTTAAAGACCTCCAAACTCTACTGTTTACAATCCAGTAAGGTCATTGCCACTTGTTAAAAAGGTAAATCCCAGGATTCTTTTAACGAATCTTGGGGTACAGAAGTATTTTGAGGCATAAGGATATTCTTTACTTGGGCCTTGGCAATTATGCATTCTTTGAGGGAAAACACAAGAGAAATATTTGTATTTGTCATAGAATGAGCATTTATTTTTTCTTTTCTTAATTAAGTGACAAGGACAATAGAAAACAAAAACATAAGGCTACTTGCAATTTCCTCACTGATAAATAGTTTTATTAACTTTATTATTGTTTTTTCCACTTGAATGACATTTTTTCAACCTTTTCAGATTTCAATTTAATCATATTGAATATAGTTCTTATATTTGTAAGTCCACATATACTTTAAAATCACATTTAAAGAAGCTGAGATATTAATTCAAAACTATGTTAACCTGTTCTCAGCTAAATTAACGTTCCAGTGAGTATTTAAAGAAAGAATATTTTAAAAGATAAAGAATGAATAGCGTAATAAAGGAAAAATGTTCTAGAGGGACTTTTAAAAATTAATTTAATATAATGGTAAACTAATTTACCAACTTTGTTAAACAACTGAGCAACTTAATTGATTTTATACAAATGCGTATTATATTTGGAAACAATTATTGAAAAATACAGCCATCATTATTTATTTATTATTCACTCACTAAGTCAATTAGTGTTCTGTGTTAAGTAACATGGAGATACAACCATAGCCCCTTATCTAGAAGAAAACAGAACCCAAACTAGAGAATGGAATTGTAAATAAGAATGCTGGGCTCTTACTATTAAAGGTACTGGACTAAACACAGTATTCATAATATATTATTTAATTCTTCAAATAACCCAACTTTTGACCTCAATTTTACAGTTGAAAATAAAGGAAGATTCCAGTCAAAGGGAATTAGTTGCACGAAATCATAGAATGTTCAAGGAAGACTAAGCAGTTTCATAATAGGAATAAAACTGCAAGACCTAAAGCTAGAAATGAAATTTTACCGAAAATAATAAGATTACTGTATTTTTATTAGCAAAAATAAAAATGTTTACAAGTTTTGCATCAAATACTTATGAAAAACAGATTTTATAGTGGGCATAAGAAAGTGACAATGATTTTTCACTAAGCAGTTCCCATAGCTGAGTATTTCCTGGTATCTTTATGTTGTTCAAGAGTATACATCTTGCTAGCTTGGTAATATATTTAAAAGGAGTGGATAAAAAAATATTATTTAGTAAAAGTTCAATAAGTGGTCAAAATCATAGACAGGAGGGACTGAAATGCTGGAGTCAGAGGTTCTTCTCATAAATGAATTAGTTCACTTCAGTGACATGTAATAGAGATCTTTCAGTGGTGTCAGATTCTTTTGAACATCACCCACCCCTGGAGGAGAATTTTTTGGATAAGTTCCAGCACATGAAGGAAAAATAGTTTGCTTTTATAACAAATCGTTTTTGCTTCAGACCTGACTAGTACCAGAAATTGAAAACTGGTCATTAAAATAAATACTTTTCTGTTCAGAGAGTGAAAATGAGTCAACAGAGGAAAAGCATTAATTCACCATCCGAGTCATTTATTTTAAAATAGTCTTCCAAAGTACACTGTAATTTATAGAGCTAGGTCTTTTCCTTCCCTTTTCTCTTTTATTTTGCCTAATTCCAGTGTTTTCTTTAAAAATTCTAAGGAAAGAGATATAAGAAAAATATACGACTTTGAGAATAAAAGGTGACTTTACTTAACCTTTCTAAAACCTCCCTAATACATTCTTTTGAAAGATTGAAGTGAAGTACAGCTATATTAAGAGTGTATAAAATTAACTGGAAACTTGGTAAAGGATGTTATATTTTTCCATATAAATGCATGTTTGCAATGTTTCAAATAAAATTTTGCATGCTTATTAGTCACATTGCTTATCTAAAATCATCTGATAACAATTTTCTTTATATTATATATAAGCCTATCATATATTTCTGCAAGTGGAAACTATTTCCCATTTCCTATTTCCCTCCTCCATTATTTATTATTGCTTTTATTTGAAATGTGGGTTTTATATGCCAAAGAAATACTTAATGAAGTGAGAAATCAATTCTCACCTACAGCTGTTATCAGTTGTGTAATAGCACACAAGCTAGTGCAAAATAAAATAGATGCATAAAATTTTCTGGTTGTACTTGCTACTTTTTTCTCAAGTGCTCTATTTAACCCAATAGAATGATCCATATGATAGTTTTAACCTGATAGTTTTAACCTGTCATATAATAGTTTTAAAATGTCAGGTCATAGTGTAAGGTTTTCTAATGACAATCTTGTTTTTTAATATCTTTGCACAAAAATTATGCTAAAGATTAAAAACATTAAAAAATGAAAATGTACATCTGTCCTAGCTCTCTATATAAGGAAATACATAAGCAATTGTTAAATATTGAGTTATGATCTATGATCTTCTGAGCTATGATCAGAAGATCATAGCACTCCATCTTTCAAAATAATTCTTCACTCTCATTATTTGAAGGCAATGAGGAGAACCTGGAATGAAATAAAAAGTTGAGACTGTAATTGGCTTTAGACATTGATCAGACTGATTTTATTGTACATTGAATAACTAAGATTCAGTTCTTTGTAAAATGGAGATATGGAAAAAGAGATATGTTCAAAATCATACAACACAAGAGTTTTTAACAGTAGGGTTGGAATCTGGTTCCCTTCTCCAAATTTTATTCTTGTGTATGGTTGAAGCTTCTCATTGTCACTTTGGAATTCTCACCATCTCCATCTGGGGTTAAATTGCCTATTTTTTCTCCCTCTATCTTGAAGAAACGCCATGATTTATGGAAGCAAGTGATGCAGAAATGCCTTGGTATAAAACTCCTATTTTTATCTCCAATGGAAATTAGTATGCTTAAGTTCTTGATTTTGAAATTCCAGTATTTCCATTGTTTAATTTCTCAGAAATATACACAAACTTAAAGCATGCATGAAGAATATTGCTATCTTTCAATAATGTGTCACAGTAATCATGGTGATTCTAATTCAAATCAGTGGATTGAGGAAAAATCCATATATTTTGAGTTTCACTGTATCCAAGACATACTGTTAAATATGTACAACACACTATCATTTTGAAGAGAAGCATATCATTTCTGAATTTATTTGTATATAAAAGAATATATTATTATCTTTTAGTAGCAAGTATATTTATGCTAATTATTACAACTACAGTAAAAATATATGAATTCAAATTCCTTTTTCTAACAATCAGACTTTTCTATGTCAGAGTCTCATGCATTTTTTTAAATCAAATAATCTACCTCAAAGTCTATCATCTTTGGCTGCATGTATTCCTTGTCATCCAACACTCATTTTAAACCAAGACTACTTGTTGAACTAAATTTTTAGCAAAATATAAAGATAACCTTCTTAGCTTATTGCTTTAGGGACTAGAATCCAAACTTATACAAACACTGGAACAGCAGTTATATAGATCTTATTCATTAAAGAACATTCAGTGGGAATATGGAGAACTATGAAACTTGAATTTTATCCTTGTTTTGTATGACTGATCAATTTATTCAGTAGCAGAGGCTGGCTTGAATCTTTAATGCACTTGGCATTGTTTTAAAGTCTGGAAAATTTGAAATCTGAACATCTTCTAAATGCATTTGCTTTCTTTCAGGCGGTTCCGCAGACAAGATGTTCGGCATGGAAATGCAGCCCAGCAATGCTTTGGACAGCAGTTTGTCGGTAATCCATAGAAAATTGATTATTATGGGTTACTTAGAGTGTATATTGAAGATACACTGTACACTTCTTTTAAAAGGGTCTATATTCTTTGTGACTGATATATATTAGAATCTTGTTATTGAAAGTGTTCTTTCTTCTAAATTGTTGTAAATTTAACATTATGTTGGCTTTAGTAGGAAAATGAGTTCTATATACCACCATTGAGCTTTACATTTAGACTCAAGACAAGGAACTCCTAGAACAAGAATACTGTGAACTTTAGAGCACTAATGCCACCATGATTTACAGGAATTGCCTTTCCATCTCATCCCTAGAAATATCTTCAATATATTCTATTATTTATGGTAATTTTGCCAACCATAATAGTGTCAAGATACCAAAAAGCTTTGGGATAGAATAAATGGAAAATAATGGTTTCCACTAGAGTAGAGTGATTCTAGAGCTGGGTTTGATGGTGCAGATGTGAATTTCTGAGAAAGCGTGGTACATGACCTGATGTGTAAAGAATGAAATGAAATTGCAGCTTAGACAAGTGTAAGGAAGTCAGAAAACACAGGAAAACACCATCCTGACTCTTCATGTCATGAAAGTAGTTGTGAAACACTATAGTTAGTGTCACTAAATTTATCAGGAAATAATTGGTGGAAGGGGTGCCCTCATTGGAAGACCATCAATCCTTATATACATTTCCAGATTTTACAGTTCAGCCTTGATTTGCTAGACCCCAGACTGACTCAAGATTTGATATGATTTAAGCTTTTGAAAATATATACTAAAGAAAGGCAAGCTCTTAATCCTAGAATGACTCAGAGGTTAGTTTTGAAGATGAGGATATGCAGGCATGGAGAAAAATCCTAGGATCTGTTAGTTAATTTGATCTTGCTTAGAACAACAAAGAATAAATTCACTAGCTTTGTTCCCCAGTGCAGTGACGTATACTTGTCTGTATGTAAGATTGGCTTGAAGTTCAGTGAGAGACTATATGATGCTATACACAGATTATAATCAAGAAGCTCTGTCTTACAAGACCTGTTATTCAGTTTCCCACTCTTACTGCAGGAACCCAATATCTGACCAAGCAGAGTCCTAGTCAATCTGTCACTCACACTTGTGTTTATATAGTGCCATGTCACCTAAATTTCTGCTTTTTTTTGTAAACATGAATTTGATCCTATGCCAAACTTGAACATTAATGCTTACCTTTTCTCAACTGCCTTAAAAATGGATGTTGTCATTGATTATCTTGAATTTAATGTTGTGGCACCTTCTTATGTCTTGACAATTCCATTTTTTGGAACTGAACTTCTCATTAATTATTTTGGGCCTCTCCTCCCTCCAGTCTGCTGGGGTTTTTTTGTTTGTTTGTTTGTTTTTTGTTTTGTTTTGTTTTTCAATACCTGGGTTTGGTATCTCCAAGTAGCTTCTTTAAAAGGACATAAAAGTTGATTTGCATAAAAATTAACAATAAGTAATGAAAGTTACTCATTATGCTGCAGGGATGTGAATACTCTTTTAAAAACTATAATTCATCAGCAAAATCAAAGTGTCCAGACTGATGCTAAAATTCATGTTGTAGGGCATGCTTTGGATAAGACTGAAGAGCGACTGGCCTATGGTATAGAGAACAACAGTACTTTGCTGGAATGTACTCCACGATCTTTACAGGCAAAAGTTATCTGGTTTGTGCAGAAAGGCCGTGACACAAGAAAAGAGGAGGTAAATTTGTAGTTTTGTATTTAAGTTGTGGTCTGCAGTAGTGTATACTTAGTACTTAGATAATAATTTATGTGTTTAAAAATGAAAATCTATAGCGCTGTGCCTGTTTTATTTAAAAACTAGGTATATGCATTTAAAATATAGAGAGAAATACGATGAAATGATATATGTTATAGATATAATTTGAATTTTGAATACTGGGTCTTTATTCAGGATTTTTAGTCATGGCTTTATTCATGGCTTCATGATTTTAGTGTCACATTTTTTAAAATGATTGTTTTAAGTGTCATTCAAGGCAATGTTCTAGAAAAATAGAAAACATAAACACTTAGCACAGATATATCAGCATGTGGATAATGAAATTAAAATACCACCAATAACAGTAATGTTAAACTTGTTGTTTGACAAACCTATTATATCATATATAAGATGCCGACACAGCAGCATTATTGTTTTCCACTAGGAGCAAAGAAAAATATCAGCTCCCTTGTCCATTTTAGCAAGTTTAGTAGTGACTAGAAATCTTTAAATAATGGGAGAGGAAATGACTTGGACTACTGTTACAAAAGGAAGGCAGCATTTAGAGAGCATATATCCAGAACTGAGGTTGTTACTAGATAAAAGAAAAAAAAAATGGACTCCAGGTAGTTGATGGTGACTAGGAAGGGGTCAAGGACATGAAACAATTAGGAGAAGAAGATGTGTTGATGTGGATTGTGAACTCATTTTTCATAAAAGTATAATTACAAAAACAAAGTAGAAGGTAATTTCGTTATATTAAGAAGACATTGATCTAAGTAAATATTGATAAACTAGCCCTTAGTAAAGAGAGAGAAAGTAGTAGGTGCATTTAGGATTGAGAGTGAATCAGTGAAGTCACCTCGTTTTGGCATTTGAGAATATTAGCCAAAAGTACTGTTTCCAAAGGTGGAACACCTTACACATTTTATGGCTTTTTTACTGCCCTATCATGAAACTTAAAATCTAACATGGTTTTCATGCAAACATATATTTAGTATATTATTAAATTTGTAAATACCAGTATCCTAGCAGTAAATAGTAGAAGAGTCACCTCACCTGCTAAGGCTGTTAGGTGAAAATTCTCCCAGAATTTCACATCATAAGAATAAACAAGTGTGAAAAAGTATTGTATAATATTGCATTGAAATAAATTGTTGACCAATCTGAGGTAGTACATTTCACAAAATTCATCATAAGTCACTTAGCAGAGAGACCTGGGAATACACTATAATTCTTCCAGTCGAATGGCTTCAGAAAACAGAGAAATAATTCTTTCACCAGTGGTTTTCATCACTAAGCATGTTCTGTTTCTAATTTGTAACTCACCATAATCTGTCTCATTTGGAAATCTTTACCAAATCATTTTGGCACACTGACTCCATAATGTTCAATTATAACTGCCTTTCATATTGCTGATATTATCTTTTCTTTCCCCCGAACTTTAGTCCTTCTTCAACAATATATGAATTTCCCTAACTGATATATCTACTGATATTTCAAATTTTGAATTTATTTTCTGCATTAGAAGTCATATCAAAATCAGATAGTACCTGGCTTCTATTTGAAATTGCTATCTATAGCTATGTATGTATATATATTTATACGTGTGTGTATATATAACTCATATATATGTATTCATATATATGTATCACAATCTAACATTTGTGTACATATACAGGAAATATACTTCATAAAAAAGTCAACAAGTTTTTATGTTATATGTACAAAGCAAGATGGCTGTGTGTCTATTTGTACATGTGGGTGTGTATGTGCGCACATGTGGAATTTAGTGAAGCAAACTGCTTCAGTCATATTAGTAAAGATACCACAGCTCATGTTTAGATGTATAAAAACATGCCAACATTTAACAGTTTCTGGCTTTGATGCCAGGAATCTCTGTTACTCAGTGTATTTCTATTCTACTTGGCCTTTTCAATGCTTTTCCATTCTCTGTCTGCTGGTAGAAGAAAGACTCTATGTCAAAAGAAATTTACTCTATCATTTGAACCTATGTTGATATCAAACTGGGCACTCTATCTCATTTTCTTAGGGTTTTAACTAAAATAATACTTTATATAGTCATCTGAAGCTTATTTGAGTACTTGCAATGTCCTGCTTTTATATGTTGTACTGGAAAACACAGAAATGATGGTGGTGTCATGAATATGATGATGATTTAGCTAAATATAAACAACCTTTATTTTGTACAATGATGATAAGGAGAGAAATCCAGGTAAGATTTCCTGCAATTAAAGCAGCAAAGTCATAGAAATTCTTACCAAGTATCGTCAATAAAACAACCTGTGAAATAATATAGGGAGTAGATGCTGTCATAGTCCTGAGGCATAATTTTTTGAACTATGAAACAGTGAGTACAGTGCCCCCTGAGGTAGGAATCACCCTGATGTATTCAAAGAACATCCCAGTAGAGGGCACTGTGGGTGGAGAGTAATACGTAATAGCAGGGCGAGTAAGAAAGGATGATTCAAAAACAGTGGAAAAGACCAGTTTATCCAGGGAATTGTATATTCTTATAAAGAGTATTTGCTCTGAATTAAATAAAAAGACATTGGGTAGTTTTCAGAAGAGTCATATGATGATCAGAGTTTGATTTTAAAAAAGATCACTGTACATTATGTTAGCAATATTGTACATGGGAGGTGGAAATAAAGATAGAAGTAGGTATTGATAGCACAATTGAGACATAAATCTATATGTTTGATCATACAACCTTGACTCTTAATGCACCCTATACCATCAACATTAAATTCTGTCCAACAGTCTCAGACACCTGATAGCAGTGTGTTTCACATATACTCTCGTGTCATTGATAATCAGGAAGACTGCTCACATAAAATACTTCTTCAGCCTTATGTTCTACTTTATAAATGTCTTCATTTGCTGTTGTAAACTCAGAGAACCTACACTAATAGGTAAGAATAAATCAGATCCTTAACTGTTTAGAAGCCTATAGATTTATAGTAAGTATAGAAATAATAAAATGATAAGTACTGTATATCATGTTCATATCATGTTCATTGTAAGTTCTGTTGAAACCAGCAGAAAATTGATTCAACCAACAAGTATGGAGGTGATATAATGAACAATTAGAGGAAGATTCACAGCAGAGTTGATACTTGAGCCATGTCTTAACAGATTGAGTAGACTAACTAGAAGATAAACTGATATAAGCATATGTAATGAAGATTACATATATATAGTGCCATATATATAGGTTTCTGATGAGAAGTGGAGGTACAGAAATGGGGATATAATTTTTTAAAAATTTACTTTATGAGAATACCCTAGAGAAACTGTTAGACAGTAATTTACAAACTGGCATATAGACTTGGAGGTAAGCAAAACGTCACAAAGACTCTTGAAACTACTTCAATAGTCAAATGAAAGAGTTTTAACCAAAACTAAAAATGGAGAAGACAGATTAAGCTGTTATAACATTCAATGCATTTGATATTTGAGATTTAAAAATGAAGCAATTAAAAATGATCTGCATTTTCCTTACTTGACTGTCTATAGTCAATGATGCATAGTAATACAATTCAAAGAATACAGGGGGAAAAGGTTTGGGAGAAATGTTCTGAGTATATTTTTAAGGATGTTGAACTGACGTCTCTTATTAAATGGAGTCTCCAAATAACTGGAACTGTCCTTCTGATAGATGCATATTCCGGAATATAAAGCCCAAAGGAAAGATTTACAATGGCAAGGGATATGTATAAGATTTCACCAAAGAAACAGTCATTATATACCATGGAGATAATTGAAGTAAGAATGTAACAAGTCAACACTTAAAAATTGTTTGTGCCAGGCATAGTCCTAAATGCTTTAAGCTGTTCAGAAGATTAGTAACTCCCCATTTTATTATAATATTCATTTTGGATGTTTTGAGATTGGAGTATATATGATTTTTAACCTGAAAATAATAAAAAGTTATATATAAATTATTTTAATTCTTGCAGCAGACTTATAAATACTGTCATTATCCCCATTTTATAGCTAGAGAAACTCAACCACCTAGACATCAAGTGATTTGCACAATAAAATACAATCTGTGTGATCAGCCTGAGTTTGAGCTCAGTCAGCTTTTAATTCTAGAGCCTTAGTAACAGTGCAGTATTTTCCCCAGCTGCTGTTGCTCCCCTTGGAGAATGAGTCAATAGAAGACTAGAAGCAAGGTGGAAGGTTGCCTCCAACAAAAAATTAAAAGATTAACTCTAAGCTTGAGGTAAAATCATCAGAAAAACAAGTAATTATTACTAAGCACATCTCTTAGTGCTTACTAGGTACCCTGATTCTATGTGCTCTATGTGTAGTAAATTACTTGAAAACATAACATTTCTTTAAGATAGTTAATAGTATTGTGTGTATGACAGAAAGAGATTAAGTGCTGAAATAAAGTATACCAATGCTAAGAACCTTTAAAGTAGTATAGGTTAAGTAGAAATTGGAGTGGGGAGTATGCTTACAATAGAACTCAGAAAGGAGCTAAAGTAATGAATTAACAGTGTCCATTCAGACAGTAACACCCAGTCCCTAGTGAGAATGTGTTCAGTGGGATGATTAAGCTGGGAGCCATATAGCAGAAGATTAAATGACAAAAGGAGTTGTGTTGAATTGGAAATTTAGTATAGCATACTCTTCCTAAAAGTTTGAATACGAGAAATTGACAAAGGGAGAAAAGAGTATAAACAAATTTTGGGGGGTGGGGGGTTTGGTTTAAGAAAAAGTGTAACGGTCAGGTTTATAGGTTGAAGAACAGTATGACTAATTGGTGAAACAAGATAAAGAATATGTCAGAGATAATATAATTACAGACAAGAACTGAGTGTTCTAAGTTCTCAGAAGGAAAAGTGAAACCTAACATTCTCTGAATTAGAAAAAAAATAAGGAATATATGCATGTATATAAGGTGATCTCATGCAATTTAGTTCTCCAAATTTGAATCAAATTTAGTTCTCCAAATTTGCTGTTATTTAAATTGAGTGGGCATCTATATTTCAAAGGATAATTTTAGTTTGAAACACTAGCTCAAATTTTTTTTTTATTTAGACATACATATATTTCACATCAATCACATCATTGTGGTCCCTGAGGGTCCCCCACCACCTCCCCTCCCTGGCCACTCCAGTAGGTCCCCTCCTGCATTTGTGTACTTTCATTTGGTTGTCCATATATTAGTGAAACCATTTGGTTTCTGTTTTTTTCCTTCTGACTTGTTTCTGCCAGTAGGATTTCTTCTAGGTACATCCATGTTACCAGAAAATTGTAAAATTTTGTCATTTTTTATCGATGCGTAATATTCTATTGTGTATGCCACATCTTTTTCATCCAGTCCTCTGTCTTGGGGCATTTGGGTTGTTTCCAAGTTCTTGCAATTATAAATAGTGCTGCAATAAACATCCGAGCACAGGTGTCCCTTTGTACCCACGTTGAGGTCTCTTTTGGGTAGATTCCCAGAAGAGCTATTGCTGGGTCAAATGGTAGTTTCATTTTCATTAGTTTGAGGGTCCTTCACACTGCTTTCCATAGTGGTTGGACCAGTTTACATTCCCACCAGCAGTGTAAAAGTGTTCCTTTCTCTCCACATCCATGTCAGCACTTGTTATTGTCTGTTTTTTGGATGTGGGCCATTCTTATTGTGTAAAATGGTATCTCATTGTGGTTTTGATTTGCATTTCCCTTACTGCTAATGATGTTGAACATTTTTTCATATGCCTGATGGTCTTTTGGACTTCCTCTTTGGCAAAGTTTCTTTTTAGATCCTCTCCCCATTTTTTAACTGGGGTCTTTGTTCTGTTTTTGTTAAGTTGTGTGAGTTCTTTGTGTATCTTTGTTATTAGACCCTTGTCACTTATATGGCGGGTGAAAATTTTTTCTCACTCAGTTGGGATTCTTTTTTTCTTTTGTCTCTTTTGCGGTACAGAAACTTTTTAGTTTGATGTAGTCCCAGCTGTTTATGTTTTCCTTCTTTTTTTTTTTTTTTTTTTTTTT